>CM029012.1:220796192-220956192 GCA_016801055.1 Panax notoginseng | reverse complement strand
AAAAAGTGTCGTTATAGATATATAGCGACGGTAAAAATCGCCGCTATAAGATCTATAGCGGCGGCTTTCATGTGGAAATATCAAAAAGTCATGTGAAAATATCATTTTCTTATATATATATATATATATATATATATAT
This sequence comes from Panax notoginseng, assembly GCA_016801055.1. NCBI lineage: Eukaryota > Viridiplantae > Streptophyta > Magnoliopsida > Apiales > Araliaceae > Panax > Panax notoginseng. The sequence goes on along the minus strand of CM029012.1, from coordinate 220,956,053 downwards.
ATATATATGGTTTGCATCCGTGACAACTGTTTGTTAGGAGAATTATTCCAACAACCGTCATATCTATCGTTGATTAATATAATTGATGGTTGAAATTGGAAAAAAAAAAATTATCATGCCGCTAGCTTATGTCGACAATAATATCGGCTCTAGCGACTAGGACATTTACTACAATAATATCGCTTCATTGTTCCTGGACTATGCATGCCCTCGCACTAATTGTAATGGTAATTTTTTTTCATGCATAATATTAATATTAATATTAATATTACATACTCTATATTTAATAGTGGACTTTATGGACAAATTAAATAATTAATAATTAAGGATGGGTAGTGTAGTAATTGCTGTAGTTGCTAAAGCTGATATTAATGTCGCTATAGGCAGTAGTGATAGTGTAGTATTTTTTTTTTCAATCTCAACCATCAATTATATTGATCGCGATAGAGATGATAGTTGTTAAAATATTTATATATATATATGACTATATGTATATACACAGTTGTGTAATACACAGTCGTCTATTACGACGATTTTTTAGGCTATAACGACGGTTCACCTGTCATCATATATCGAAATTCTTCTGTCGCTATAATAAAAAAAATATCACTATATATATATATTTCTCATATATATATATATATAAAAAACCGGACAGAATTTATTATAAATTTGGTTAAAGGTCAAGCAATCATAGCCAGCGCTGTTTTAGATAACTCGTCGTACCATCCATGGTCCTATCTATCTACCTTGGACAGTGATTGTATTTATGTATAGAAAAATGTAGCAGTGCCACTCTGGGTCGTTTATTTCATTCAAAAAATTGGGTTTAATTTTCATCCGGAGTAAATGGTTGAAGTCTAACTCTACGTGTTATACATTATTCACAGAAGTATTTTAAATTTTGATGAATTATTGTTGAAGCAATGTTCTCTGTCAGAAAATTGAGAAATACCTTACCTATCTCTCAATTTTTGCACCAAAAAATAAAATAATATTATATTAATAACAAAATTATGAATTTCCTCAAAAAAATTAATCACTTGTAAATGAATGATTTTCAGTTACTAAATCAGGAATACTTTTCTTTCCATTTCCCAACATTTTCCTTGTCTGTTTCTCAATTTGATCATGCTGTCAACTCAAGCCTAGATACATATGGCACCTTAATCGTAAAGATCATAAACTTGATCCTTTTTATTATCTGTGTCTAGTAAACTATACAGCGTTCAATCTGCATATGAAGCATTTTCTTTTTCTGTTCTTTTTTTTTTCATTATATTAAATTTAATATTTTTATCTTTGGTAAAAATGGATCTCAAGATCTCATGGATCCATGTCTTATGAGTAGTTTTTTCACCATTAAGCCATGAGGGACTGGTGTATTTTCCTATTTCTTATGTCCCGAGTGTTTGCAAGTTGCAAACTTCAAAAATTACCCTCAGGAGCATATATGATCGCAAAACAAATTTGATATCTCACGTATCTTTTGAAATAAACAAATTAAATTTTGGTGATAATTAAGATACTCCACACACACACACACACACACACACATATATATATAGTAGGGCCTAAAAGAAAGAAAATGGGAATTTAAGATGTTGAGTGTGATAGAAAGGGAAAGTCACTCCGTTGAGCTAAAGTGAACTTCCCCATATGACAAGTCAAGGGAAATGTCTAGGGTTAGATGAGTTGCACCTATTGATGGCAGTGGCAGGCCGGCCATGAGAATAGGAATTGAAAAATTGAAAGGGGGGAAAGCAAAAAAGCATAAAGCAAGTGATGTTGTTATTTGTTGATACCCCATCAAGAAAAATGATCAGAGAAGCACATGCCAAACCACCATTTACAAGGCTAACATTTTCCTTCTTTTTACTTCGTTTTCTTTTCTTTTTTTCTTCCTCAACTCCCCCACAACTAGTGGTCTCACCATCCTTATCTTATCACATTCAAGCCCCCACTCCTTTCATCACTAAACTTTGTCACATCACCCTTGCTTTAGTAGGGTTTGGATTAACTGAAGTTAAAATTTGTAGAAGAATTATGCATTCGTATAGCAAAGATTGTATTATTAGATATTAGAAATCATTAGTATGCAACTATTTGTTATACAGATGCAACATTTTTCTGTATAACATTGGCTAGCTAATGGGTTAACAAATTTTAACTTTACTCAATTTATTTATGGAGTATTTTTTTTTCATTTTTCTTATCTCTCCAAATAAACCAACTGCTGAGAGTTGAGGGGTCACTAGCTAAAAGATTCCAAGGACAACTCAACCAACAAGCTTTCCAACTCCTTTTTTATCCTATCCCAAAATCTGTCTATATATATTTTCTCAAAACACATCCCTAAATTAAACATACCCTTACTCCAACTTCTCCCAACTCAAAACCCTTTACGCAAAACTCCTTTTCTACAATGCCACCAGTCCATTCTAGCCCATTCCACCAAATGGAAAACCCTGCCTTAATATCCCTCCTCCAACACACCACCCGTGAAAAAAGACCCTCAAAAAGCTCCGGCGGAGGCCTCTTCCGCATGTTCAAGCTCCTCCCCATGCTAACCACCGGTTGCAAAATGGTGGCGTTATTAGGCCGGCCAAGAAAAGCCCTACTAACCGATAATGCCACCACCGGAACCCTATTCGGATATCGTAAAGGCCGTGTAAGCCTAGCAATACAAGAAGACCCTCACCGCCTACCGATCTTTGTTATTGAGCTACCAATGCTCACGAGCGCTTTTCATAAGGAAATGGCCTCGGATATAGTAAGGCTAGCTCTAGAAAGTGAAACTAAGACTCACAAAAAAAAAGTGCTTGAGGAATTTGTTTGGGCAGTTTATTGTAATGGGAGAAAATATGGCTACTCTATAAGGAGGAAGCAAATGACTGATGATGAAATACATGTTATGCATTTGCTTAGAGGAGTGTCTATGGGGGCCGGAGTTTTACCAGGGCCGTCGGATCACAAGGAGGCGACCGACGGCGAATTGACCTACATGAGGGCCAGATTCGACCGGAGAGTGGGATCGAAAGATTCAGAAGCATGGTATATGATTAATCCGGATGGTGCAACTGGTCAAGAATTGAGCATTTTCTTTGTGAGAATCCGGTAGATATTTATTCAGATTTTATATATGCAAAGAGCTAGCCTAGCAAGGTCTAATTATGTAAATAAAATTCCTTTCAATGTTCATGAGATTGATACCCCTAAAAAGGTTTCTTTTTCTTGTTTGCTTGGAAAGATTACACAAAATTAGTATTGTTTTGGGTTGTTTGATAATATATATATTGTAATATATAACAATATTTATATTGTCAGAATAAAGATGTATTTTAAGTGACAGTTGGGTCGATCCATGTCTGGCGTAAGATCTTAAAATGTAATTGAACGAAGAAAACAGAAGTTACTCAAGGAATACTGCCACCAACACTATGAAGCAATCTATCCTCCGACTGGAGATTCAGTTATCTGAGAGGTGTTCCGCAAAAATCTTTCTATTTTCTGCAACATCAGAAACCCAATCCACGAATGGAAGGGGTGACACTTTTACATGATTTGTTTCAGACTAATAATTTTATTCTACCTTTTTATTTTATTTTTTTCTTCTCAGTCTAATCATTTGAGTGACATGTTGAGGTAGGGTACAACTTAAATTAGTTTGGTTTGGTGCGTTTATGGTTAATGGCCTAGCCACATGGGAAAAAGTTGGGGAGGCTAATTAATGACCTATTAACTTTTTCAATAAATAATATGGACTTGTATATATTTGAGAATTTGTCCTTGTACTCTTACTTTGGTTTTAATTTAGTCCTTATACTCTTACTTTGATTTCAATTTAGTCCATGTATATTTTTTATTTTATAATTGTCCTTGTACAATTTCCTACGTGAACAATGTAATCCTAACTGGCTAACTCTGTGTGTGAGAGTTAATGACGTGAATATAAAAACACAAGAAAAAGTCATGTCAACTTTTTTATTAAGTAGAATATACGTAGAAAATGAAGGGTAATAAAGTCTTTTTAGCATTTCCTTATTAGCCCAATCGACCAAAAATTTGGGAATATGAGCTTTTGAATTTTGAGCATGGTGCCCTGCAAACATTAGTTGCTGTGAGAATTTTATTTGTCTACTTTCTGTCCTCCCTCTTCCGATGTCTCCCCGTTTTGGACCAATTGTTGTTCTCAACGTCGCTCTTGTTTCCAAATTTGTTTCAATTGAGATAGTTTTCTCTCTCTAAATTCCGTTAATGCTCTCTCTACACATCAACAAAATGGAAGACAAGTCATTATCCTTTAAATCCAACCACATAGAAGAGACCAAATCCGCCAATTCAAGCAACAATTACGAATGGCAGAAGGTTACCTACGCCAAGAAGCAGAGAAAAGTTCCGGCAAAGCAATCCAACTCCGGCTAGCTAAAAAATTTCAGTTTATTTGACTTGAAAACTTGTATTTTCTCTCAAAACGTTGATTCGTATTTGGAGACTTTTGTAGAATTTGTGGGATTTTAATGACTTTCACATATTTTAAAGACTTTTTTAAAATGACTTTTATAGACTCTATGAAATAAGTAACAGACTTTTATAAACTTTTTATCAAGACTATGATAGACTTTTGTATACTTCTAATATACTACATCCGTTCCAAATTATCTACTTTTCTAGAGTTCCACACACATACCAATATATGTGATAAATATACTAAAATACCCTTATGTATTGACTTTTTTGTTTTCTGCGCATGAATCCTTATTGGTGGGAATATGAAAAGATGCTTAAAAAGAGGATAGGCATGAATGAGAGTAATGACTATCATTAATTAGGGTAAAGGGACAAACTTGGAAAACAAAGGAAAAAATGCATTGAAATATTGAAAAAGCAGATATTGTGGGATAATTTTTTTTTACTAAAACAGCAGATAATTTGGGACGGAGGGAGTATCTTGCAACTTATATTAATTGTTAATTAGCTCATGTGTACAATATCTCCCCTTTTTTCATGAACTAGAGTAAATCTCATTATATTATTATGGCATGAGATGTTATATATGTTGAAAGTGTTCACATTATTCTACTCATTTCATGATACATTTGGATACTCGGATACCAATAAAATTTTAGAAACTACAGACGCAATACAAAAAATAAGTTCACTTTTCATTGAGCTATATATACTTTATGCATATGCGTACGCTTTATACTAATAATTGATTGCTTTTTATTATTGATTGTTTTACTAATATATATATATATATATATATATATATATATATATATATATATATATATATATATATATATATGTTGATTGTGTGATTGTGTCATTCTATCAACCCAATTTTTCATCTTAACTACTGCTAATTTTATTTGATTGTGTGGACCCTTTTTATGCGCCTAACATATACCAAAGCAGTGCGTTTTTTTCTTTTTTATAAGGAAAAGATAACGATTATGTCAATTTGTCATGTAGGAATACAACAACATGTTACATTTTTTCACTATGATACACCAAAGACACTTAAAGACGAATATAGAGGATGTCTCAAAAATTAACAGTGATTTCTTTCGTTTAAAATATCAGAAAACTAAAAAAAAATATGCACATCATATATTTTCTATTTTCATATATTATAATACATAATCTTTACAATTGATATGAGAGTTTTATGATTTTATCTCATCTTTGTTGAACAAATCTCTTTTCTCTTTCTATTGGAAGCTTTCGAACGGCTGCTTTTTCCCTCACCAATTCAGATTAGGTCTAGTTATTTGTTTACTTATTAATATATCTTGTTAATTCTCTTATAATAAAATTATAATAAACCCAATTATTTTTATGGCCCAAATTTTACCAAATTATTTATCCATCACATATTAATATTTATTAGCTCATATAAAATAAATAACTAATTTGACCCAATAAAAGACAAAGTCCAATTAATAACTAGTTTTATCCACCTTTGTGTTTATTTGGAAGTCTTTAGAAATCTTTAGAGATGAGGTAAGACTTTGGATATGTGTTGATAGTTATAATTCTTCTTCTAAAGTCTGTCAAACTCTACCATTTGATAGAAATCTTTAAAATCTATAACTTTTTGAATACCAAAATACTTTTATAGACTTTGTAATTAAAATATTAATTCAATACCACCTAACTTTTAAAGACATTAAAAAAGTTGTAATTGAATACCACTAAACTTTTATAAACTCTTTAAATGTCTTGATTGAATACAACCAAACTTTTAAAGTCTTTAAAAATTTTAATTGAATGCACCCCCCTTATATTACACCAAGTAACACCTTTCTCATAATATTCACACAATGTTCCTCTATATTCAATTTTCGGTTGAAATTAACTAGAATTGTGCATTTGTCATCACTGTGATGCCGGAATACACATTGACCGTATTAAAATGCGGTCTAATCGTGTATTTCTGATTCAATAGTAATAACTTGTCGTATTTTGTACATTTTTCCCATATAAAAACATAAAAATGCAAAAAAAAAAGTATAATAATAAACAATAAAATATAAAAAGAAAAAGATAAATTAATATATAAAAAATAATTACAACAATAAAATAGAAAAAACTTATCGTTATAATTAGATCACATACACAACACACGACAATAAGGAATTAACACAGAGATTTACGTGGTTACCCAATATGGGTAATCCACGGGAGGCGTTCCTTTTGTTATTCAACTTGATTCAGTTACATAGGGTTTACAATAGATAGTATTTATAACTATTAATTATATTTCAACATTAATTCACATTATACTACAAGAAAAAGGCTTATTAACGACCGACAATCTGCGACCGAATACGGTCGCAAATAGAGGTCGCATGTATTTTGGATGCTGACTGTACATTGACGACCAATATTAGCGACCGCACTATAGCGACCGATGTCATCGCTAAGCTGAGTCACCGTGAGTCAGGTCTCATTAGTGATGTGGCCCACGTGTTGGCGACCACCACGGTTGCTGATATCCTCAAGTCACCTGTAGTCGCTGAAACGTAATAGCGACCATCTGCAGTCGCTGATTCATGAATTTAAATTGTTTTGCCTATTTTGTGGATTTTCCAAAAAATCTATACATGTTTGTACTTGTTTTATATCTCAACACACAGCAATATATATAAATCACCAAAACTATATAAATTTATCTATCCACGTCCATAAAACCAACACAATAAACAAACCGATTGTGAGCGACTAAAATTTATATACAAATTATATATTGAATCTAAAACTATAATTAACTACATTGCCTTTGACATCAAACAAATCAAAAACCAAACGATTAGTCGTAGTGAAAGGGAATATTACAATCTAAATATATATAGCATCAACAACTACTCTTAGCAGTTATATTTATAGACCTCCTACAAAGAGAAACTCTTCCTGAAGAAAAGATACAATAGAAGAACCATCAGTAACTAAACATAAAGCTAAATTCCTGACAAAATTATCTCAGCATCATCATCCTGCTGTTGTGTTAACGTTGCTCTCGCCACTGCATAAGCAAATGTCCGCCAGTAAGAAGTAGATTACGATCTTGATAGTCGGTCATCGTCGATAAAGTTTGTCCCCATTACTACTCCTTGAGAATTGTAAGTTAGTTGTGGCCCACCTCTCCATGAAATCGGGAAACATCCTCGGTTTTATAGTACTAGGCCTTTCAGTTGTTACTCCTGTTTTTGCAAAATCAACTACTATAGAGTGAAAGGCTGTCAACTGAGACATTTTTCACTCATAGTCTTATCTGACTCAAGGTCTGCATGTACTAAATATGCAGTAGAGATTGTACCCAAGATATCATTGTTCAGATAATTAATCAACAAAGAATAACAATATTTCCTGCAAACTCAGACTTATTAGGAAAAATATGAGAGACAAAGGAAGAGTTGCAAGAAATTCAACAATTTCTAATAAGTAGTTCACCATACTGTACTTTCTCTTGAATTCCCAGAACAAAATGGTTAATTCCCGAACAAAGTGGTTCCCGAACAAAGTGGCTCACCGTTTAACCACTTTATTCAGGAATTCAAGAGGAAGTACAGTTGAATTTCATGCAACTTGTAAGACCCCAACTTTTATAAATAAAGATGAATTTTCTATAAATATCATTTTTGAATATTATGGAGTTAATTTGATATAATATTATAGTTGTGGGTAACATTTATAAATTTTGCAAAGTACGCAAGTTGTTATATAATATTCGATTGGTCGGGGAATATTCGTTTTAACAGGGAATATTCGTACAACGACACAATCATTGGTGGACCCCACAACGGAATTATTGTCGGATTGAGAAAACGACAAAAATATTTTATTAAAAATAACGGCAAAAGTTTTACCATTGTTACTGTTGAACTACTCGGTAGTAAAAGTACAGTAATACGTGTGGTTGCATAGTAGCACACGGTATTGATTATTAATGCTTATGTGAGAAGTCACTCAGTTTGATTCAATTATTGTCAGTTAATAATATGAATTATTTAGCGATAATGACGTTTTGTTTTATTCGTATTATTAACGTAATAAAACAGAAACATCTTTTTATATAAAACAGAATACTTTATTAAAGTTATTCTATAAATAGAATATATTATATTTTATTTAAAAGATTTTTCTTTAAATATGGACCGTCAGATTAAAGTAATCAATCTGGACCGTTCATGGATTAGTTACTATGCATTCTATTTTTCTATAAATAGCAGCTCATTCCTTCATTATTTCTTACGAATTCACTGAACTCTAGAGAGAGAAGCTATAGAGAGAAACTATAGAGAGAGAGAAGAAGAGTATTCTGCTACTTAACTACTTCCTTATTTCAGCTCTTCTTTAAAACGGTAAGGGGTGTTATTCTTTCTTATTCATGAAGAGAACTGTTGTTATTCCATTTCTTATTATTCTGTTGGAATAACCTGTATACGCGGTCTACCCTATACTTGGTGACATTCTTCTATTATTCTGTTGGAACATCCTGTCTGTGTGTTTTACACCGGACCTGGTTCCGTTTTTATTATTATTCTGTTGGAACATCCTGTCTGTGTGTTTTACACCGGACCTGGTTCCGTCTTGTTATTATTCTGTTGGAACATCCTGTCTGTGTGTTTTACGCCGGACCTGGTTCCATTATTTATTATTCTGTCGGAATATCCTGTCTGTGCGTTTACGCCGGACCTGGTTCCATTATTTATTATTATGTCGGAATATCCTGTCTGTGCGTTTACGCCGGACCTGGTTCTATTATTTATTATTCTGTTGGAATAGCCTGTCTGTGCGGTCTATCGCATGCATGGTGATTTCTTTTGTTATTCCATTCTTTACTATACTCATTTGGTTAAGTTTTAACTTCTATACTCCATGAAATTAGTGGAATATCCTTGATAATTACGGTTCATCCAGTATCTTTTCAAGAAAATATTCTTCTAAGTATTCTTGAATTTTACTCCACAAAGCAGTATCATGTTGACAATTTAGACGTTGTTAATTCTTGGATAAATTAATTCTTGAACTTGTTTTATTGAATTCTTATATCATTGTCATCATCCTCATGTTTATAAAATGTTGAAAGTCATCTGTGGCCTGTAGTGCATAGATGGACTTGGTATGATTATGACCAGGGATTATTCGGTATAATCATGACCGTAATGTTACAAATGATGTGGTAAAAGTCCTCATTGGCCCGTAGTGCGTTGATGGACAGTTGTTGGCATGATCATGACCATTAATGAATACACGAATATCCTTGGCCGTAGTGCAGGGGTGATTCGATGATGTGGATTATTTTATTAAGCTGAGTCACAGCGATAATAGTGTTAAAAAACCTTTTAAATCATAAAAGATAGTAGAGTTTATTTTCTACTTGACTCTTTTAATGGATTGCTTGTTCCACTGCAGTTAAACTTGATGTCTATTATATTTTATCAGTTTAACATTGTTGAAGGCTAATGATAATTTATTCTGCATTATCTTAGTCATAATATTTCTTACTGGGCTAGTTGAGCTCACCCTTTCTTTCACTGTTCTCTTCAAGAAATGAGAACGTAGCTGGGGCAAGTCGGGGAACGGAGTGATGGTTCGAATGATAGTATTAGTTAGTAGTCCTCACTATTCTATGTAATAGTGTGTTAATAAATGTAATGAGGACTCCTTTTGAGTATGAATACTCTCTAGAAGATAATATTTGTATTCAAACTCACAGTTTATGTTTTGTCGTATTGTACACGATAGTTGTATTAGTAAGTTGTATTTGTATTCTGTACTATGTATCTGACGACCCAAGATGGGTGATGTATACCTAATTTTGGGGGCGTCACAGTTGGTATCAGAGCTTAGGGATATGATCCCTGGCTAAGATGTGAGAATAGAACTAGGAGGGGAGAGACAGGGAATTCCTTCGCTAGTATGACCTACCTAAGTTTATTTGCATGGTATTTAATTGGTCGGTCATAATATAAGGATAATATATGACATATCAATTAATTTTTATTTTGTGGCAGTATCTGAAAATGGCATCTGAGAATGTTGAGAATAGCAATGGAGCACAGGCGACTGTTGATTCACCACATATCAATAATCAGGATAATGTGCATCAGGAAGGTGGCAATCCTCATGCAAACAACAACACTGACCAGATGATGAATGATGGAATGTTCAGAAACTTTATGCAGTTCATGCAACAGCAGGCGAGAGCGGCTCCTGTCCAAAATATAGGTGGAAACACTGAAAACTCTCGGACGGTCACCGCTAAACAGTTCAAGGAGCTGGGACCACCAGAGTTTAAGGGAGAGCCAAAACCACTTATAGCGGAAACATGGATAAAGCAGATTACCAAGATATTTGATGTCTTGGGATGCTCCGAGGAGCAAAAGGTTCCCTTTGCCGCCTTTATGTTGCGAGGAGAGGCAGATTACTGGTGGGAATCGATTAAGCGTACTCAACCTGCCGCACTGAAGATGTCTTGGGAGAAGTTTCAAGAGCTGTTCAACGATAAATACTTTCCTGAAAGTATTCGTCACATGAAGGAGGTGGAATTTATCAAGTTGGAGCAAAATAACATGACCGTGTCGCAGTACGAAGCCAAGTTTGCTGAGTTGTCCCGGTTTGCGTCCCACTTGGTGGATAATGAAGAGCGAATGACGCGAATATTTTTGCGAGGTTTGAAACCTGAGATACGTCAACATCTTATTTCTCATAAACTGTGTTTGTATTCAGTTGTTGTGAATAGGGCTCAGTTAGTGGAGCGCGATAACGAGTCAACGCAACCAAAAGAGAGCAGTCCACAAAATGATAATACCAGTGAGAGCGGTCATCGAAGCGGTGACAACAAGCGTGGAGGGAATCAACAGGCCAGAAATGGTAACCACTTCGGTGGTAATCAGGGCCAAAATAATAAGAATGGTCATTTTAAGAAGAGGAGATTCAACAATGATGGAAAGACGTCAGCACCAGCACCCGTTGTTAAGGAAGGAGAACGACCACCTATCATATGTTTTAAATGCGGAGGGGAGGGTCACATCAGTCCAAACTGCGCGATGTCGTCTAAAGCATGTTATAATTGTGGAAGAGAAGGTCATTTAGCTCGATTTTGTCGTTTACCAAAAATAAGTTCAGCCAAGATGGAGACACCAAAGGCCGTCCCAGAAAAGTCAAAACCGGTAGTGCAAGGGAGAGCGTTTGTTGTGACCTCCCAGAAAGCAAAGAACTCGAATGAGGTCATCACGGGTAAGCTTATCATAAACTCTAACGAAGTCTATACTTTATTTGATACCGGTTCTACCCATTCTTTTATTTCTCCTACTTGCGCTCATCGATTAAATTTGATTCCGGAGAAATTAGACTTTGACTTATCTGTTGAAACTCCATTGGGAGAAACCTTCATTACATCCACGATTTATAAGTCTTGTTTGGTTCAAGTTGGTACCCACACATTACCTGTCGATCTTATTTCATTAAAAATACTTGCATTTGACGTGATTCTAGGGATTGATTGGTTAAATACTCATCATGCAAAAATTGATTGTTTTCGTAAGGTTGTTAGCTTTCATATTCCTAATCGACCTATTATGCGAATTCAAGCAACCAAACCATTAAAATCAATCGCTGTCATCTCAAGCCATAAAGCTATTCGTTTATTGAAAAACGGATGTCAAGCTTTCTTAGCTCATGTCACGGATCTAAACAAAAATACGTCAGTTTTGAATGATATTTCTATTGTTAATAAATTCCCTGACGTATTCCCTGAAGAACTTCCTGGCCTACCCCAGAGCGTGAAATTGAATTTTGTATCGACCTTGAACCCGGTACAAAACCCATTTCCAAAGCCCCATATCGAATGGCTCTTATTGAACTTCAGGAGTTAAAGATCCAACTGCAGGAATTATTAGACATTGGCTTTATTCGTCCTAGTACTTCTCCTTGGGGTGCTCCTGTGCTATTCGTGAAGAAGAAAGATGGAAGTATGCGACTTTGTATTGATTATCGGGAGTTGAATCATGTCACCATCAAAAATAGGTACCCATTGCCACGTATTGATGACCTGTTTGACCAGTTGCAAGGAGCACAATTCTTTTCAAAGATCGATCTTCATTCTGGATATCATCAGCTGAAGGTTAGAACTGAGGATATTCCAAAGACGGCTTTTAGAACTCGGTACGGGCATTATGAATTCCTAGTCATGTCTTTTAGATTGACTTATGCTCCTGCTGCCTTCATGGATATGATGAATCGGGTATTCAAGGAATATTTGGATCACTTTGTGGTCGTCTTTATTGATGACATCCTTATTTATTCCAAAAGCCGTGAAGATCATGAGAAACACTTGAGGCTGGTACTCCAAAAGCTTCGTGAATACAAGCTTTATGCCAAGTTGAAGAAATGCGAGTTCTGGCTGGAGGAGGTAGCATTTCTTGGGCACGTAGTATCAAGTCGTGGAATATCGGTTGACCCGGCAAAGATTGAAGCTATTCAAAGCTGGGAGCAACCTAAATCAGTGACCGAGGTATGTAGCTTTCTTGGTTTAGCTGGTTATTATTGGAGATTCGTGGAAGGATTTTCTCGAATCGCTACTCCATTAACTCAGCTGACTCGGTAAGATACAAAGTTTAGTTGGAGCGAAGAATGTGAGCAGAGTTTTCAAGAACTCAAGAGGAGACTCATTTCAGCACCTGTTCTAACAATATCATCTGGCTCGGAGGGATTTGTCATCTACAATGACGCTTCGAGCAAAGGGTTGAGATGCGTTCTCATGCAACATGGAAAAGTCATAGCCTATGCATCAAGACAACTCAAGGAATATGAGAGGAATTATTCTACTCATGATCTAGAGTTGGCAGCTGTTGTCTTTGCACTTAAAATTTGGAGGCATTACTTGTATGGGGAGAAAGTGGAGATCTTTACGGATCATAAAAGCCTCAAATATTTCTTCACTCAAAAGGAACTCAACATGCGACAACGACGTTGGCTTGAACTGTTGAAAGATTATGATCATACCATTCAATACCATCCTGGAAAAGCGAACGTGGTAGCTGACGCATTGAGTAGAAGATCATATGCGGGTACAAATGCAATATTAACAACGCAAAGGCCCATTTTGTGTGACTTGCAAAGGATGGAGATAGAGTTAAAGACTCCAGGGACCCATGTGATGATGGCGAATATGTAAGACCCCGAATTTTATGAAATAAAAGTATTCAATTTTTCTATTTAGTAAATGGTTAAATTGATAAAAAGTTAAAGTTAAGGGTGATATATGAATTTTTTTCAAAAATAAGCAAGTGGTTATAAAATATTCATTGTTGTCGGGGAATATTCGCTTGGTCGTGGAATATTCTTACCGTCGGAGAATATTCGTACGACGGCGCAATCTTGTGTGGGTCCCATAACGGAAAGCGATTGGATGAAGAAAACGACAAAAATAAGTTGTTTATAAATACTGTTGGAATACCCGGTGGTTAAAACACAGTAATACGCGTTGTTACACAGTAGCACACGATATTGCACCAATTATTGATTTTTACGTAAGAAGGCATTACTCAATAATTGTTACAGTAATTATTATTCAGTATTTTATTTTATTGATTCAATAATTGCTGCGTTGATATTTTATATTACTGTTGTTTTAATAATTGTCACTATACAGTATTTTTTATTATCGGAGCAATAATTCATATTATCTTAATAATATTATTAGATAACATTATTGGCAATGTCTAGGAAGTTCTGTCTAAGGAGAGGTTTGGTCATCTAATTACACGCCAGTAAGGAAGAGATCCTTATTGGAAAGCCCCCTCTTTCTTGGGAACGGTCTGGTTGCCAGTACTGTGGTTCTGTAATATTATTTGTGTATAATTAATTATTAATTTATATGATGAGGAAAATATTGATTTTATGTGGATATAGATGGAGAAAATTTTAATGTGACAATTGTTGTAAATTAATATTTTATCTTTTTCTGATAAAATAATTCATTTAAAAATATTATTTTAATAATATATTAATGGTGATATTTTTACAATGAATGTGAGATATATGAATAAATGAGGAGGAAGAGTATTTTTGTTGGATTAAATATTTAACACATGTTTTGTGTGTTGGTGGACACAATTCTTGACCGAAAATTTATTATAGACTGTAAAATCGTCCGTTTGTGGATTTCAGTCAATTTCTGTTTGGAATTTAGAAAAACTTTCTTCTGCAAAGTTGTAGAGAATTGAATTTCCTATAAAAACTCGCGAGATTCAAATTTTCTGATAAAAGGACTATTTATTACGAATTATTGAAGTTCCAAATTATTGAGTCTGAATTGATTTTGTAACAAAAATTGTTTAAAACATGTTTTTCATTTTTGGTGCATTTGTGTGGAAAATGTGTTTTTGATGTGGTGGGCTAAGGAAAATTTGGTTATAAATATATTATTATATTCAATTTTCTGCTTTGGTGTTCTAAGCATTTTCCTATAAATAGGGTGCTTAGGTTAGAATTAAAAATCACACCAGAAACTGAAGTTTTCTCTCTATTTCTCTCTCTATATTATCGAGTGTATTCTTGTGAGTATTTTGATATCTTGAGTGTTGCTATACGGTGCAAGTTCGTTCAGCGTTATTCCAGTCAGGAGTACTGCTCTTTTGAGGTAAGGGATAGTAAGGGATATTGTCGTAAGGGATTGTAAGGGATAGTAAGGGATAGTAAGGGATGTTATTTTATTCGAAAATGATATTATTTCTTCAATATCATTATGTCGAAATATTGGTTAGAAATTTTTATCAAATTTGAAACTTTTCATGTCGGGGTTACTATTCACGAGTTACTATTCATGAGTTACTATTCACGAGTTACTATTCATGAGTTACTATTTACGAGTTACTATACATGAGTTACTATTCACGAGTTACTATTCACGACGGGTTACTATTTATGAGTTACTATTCACGAGTTACTATTCATGAGTTACTATTCACGGGTACTATTCACTACAAAATTGGTTTCTTTTTCTAACCAAATTATAGTTGATTTATGAATATTACTCTAGAGATTAAAACTATGTATTGATTATATTGATTTTATTATTATATATAACATTTTTATAACTCTGATGTTAAAATTCTCTTTCACTGGAGTGTAAAGATGGGTAGATTATTGGTATGATCATGACTATAGGTTCTCTTTGGCCAGTAGTGCAAAGTTGAATTGTTGACTGGTATGATCATGACCATTGAATTTATAATTGAATATCTTTAGCTTAAGTGCAAAGGTGAAATGATCAACATGGTTCTAATTATTGGTTATATAAATTCTGAAATGATTATATATTTCTTTGAGATAATAATATATTTGGCTTGTAGTGCAAATATGAGCTGTTGAGGAATATCTTTGGCCTGTAGTGCAAAGATGAGTTGTTGATGAATATCTTTGGCCCGTAGTGCAAAGATGAAATTATTAGTATGATTATGAATAGGAACTGTGATTTGGTATAACCATGATCTTTGATGTTTCAGGTAAAGACAAGTGATGAAAATTATCTTTGTTCTGGATGAGAAGAGGAATTTAGAATCACAATTATGATTATGAATTATTCATATGATTGTGAAAAGGAACTGTTGATTGATGTTACAGGGATAAAACATTGTTGGTGGACTTTTAACGTGGAGAAGATAATAGACTTTATAGTCTATTTGACTCTTCTAATGGATTGCTTGTTCCGCTGCAACTATGGTTGAAATTTTTATCATCTACCATATGTTCTAAATCTCTGATTTAATTCTGTTGAAGGCTATTGATAATTTAATTATCTTTAGTCGTGATATTCTTTACTGAGCTAGTTGTGCTCACCCTTCTGTTTCACAATTCCTTTCAGGTAATAAGAGTGCAGCTGGGTCGAGCGAGGGTAACGGGGAAATAGAACGGTGGTCTCTAGCTGTGGAGATTCTCCCGAAGTAGTATAGAAAAGTTCATCTAGTAGTTCTATTTGGTGAATCCAATAGGGTAAGGTGTACCCAACGTTAGAAGGGTGTTTTTCCACTATCATACAAGATGTCTAATGATATACAATCTCGTGTCATCATAAGACAAGGATGTGCTCATCCACTTGCTGAGTATATTTACGAGCACTACCTATATAATCTTGGTGTTTGTTTGAAGTATAATTCTCAATTAGAGACAGTGGAGATAATGATAAGTCAAGAGAAGACTCACCATTGGGAAGAATATGATAGTAACCTTCTTGTTTTTCTTTGGGGTCTATTGGGTCAACCAAGGATAATTTCGTGGCCATATGATATCTATCATAACCTAGAAGCATGGCCTCCCATATACGAAGGTTTCCTTGAGCACTTCCTAAATATTCTAATTTCTAAAACAGTTTTTGACTATACCTTTATGTAATGTGTCATTGTGACGTGCTATCCAAGGTTGGGACATGAGTCACAGTTGGTATATATTTGTACCCAAACTCATAGCATATGTGTTGTTGTATGTTGCACGAAAATTGTTGTAATAAAGTTGTAGTTGTTATCTGTACCATGTATTTGGCGACTCAAAATAGGTTGGATGGAATGGACCTATTTTGGGGGCGTTACAGAATATACGAGTAGAACCGACTTTAATCGATAAAGTTAAAGCTGCTCAAGCTACAGACCTGGAGCTGATGCGTATAAGGAAGAAAGTGCAAGAAGGTGCTATGCCGGAAGCAAGAATCGATGAAGAAGGAATACTTCGAGTCAACTCCAGACTTTGTGTTCCTAACAACCCTGATTTAAAGTATGAAATCATGATGGAGGCGCACAACACACCGTTTGCAATCCATCCTGGAAGTACCAAAATGTATCATGATCTTCGTCATACATTTTGGTGGAGCAATATGAAGAGAGAGATAGCGTTGTTTATCTCAAGGTGTCTAACTTGTCAATGAGTCAAAGCGGAGCATCAAGTACCAAAAGTTCCATTGCAACCACTTGAAATTCCAGAATGGAAGTGGAAGCACATTACCATGGATTTCGTTACCGGTCTTCCTAAGGTTTCTCAAGGTATTGATGCAATTTGGGTCATTATTGATAGATTGACCAAGTCTGCTCATTTCTTACCGATACGAGAAACTTATACACTTGAACGTCTTGCTCGTATGTACATAAACGAGATTGTAAGACTGCATGGTATGCCAGTATCCATAATTTCTGACCGAGACCCAAGATTCACTTCACGATTTTGGGTTAGTTTACAAAAAGCTATGGGCACGGAGTTACGATTTAGTTCAGCATATCATCCTCAGACGGACGGACAATCAGAGAGGACTATTCAAACTCTTGAAGATCTATTAAGACTCTGTGTCTTTGACTTCAAGGGAAGTTGGGACAAGTTTTTACCATTGGTGGAGTTTTCCTACAACAACAGTTATCAAGCAAGTATTGGCATGGCTCCATTCGAAGCATTGTATGGAAGAAAATGTCGTTCTCCAGTATGCTGGGATGAGGTGGGCGAAGCAACGTTGTTGGGACCGGAGTTGGTACGTATGACTACAGAAAAGATTCAAACGATCCAACAACGTATAAAAACCTCACAAGATCGACAAAAGAGTTATGCTGATCTTCATCGAAAGGATGTAGAATTTGATGTAGGAGATCATGTGTTCTTACGTGTTGCTCCATGGAAAGGAGTTACGAGATTTGGAAAGAGATGAAAGCTCAATCCTCGATTCATCGGTCCATTTTTAATCCTCGATCGAGTAGGAACTGTGGCTTATAGACTCGCTTTACCGCCAAGTATGTCTCGTGTTCATAACGTTTTTCACATATCCATGTTACGCAAATATGTGGAAGACCCGAACCACATTATTGAGTTAGAACCGGACGAAATAGCGGAGGATTTGACGTATGAAGAAGTTTCTGTTCAAATCTTGGATAAGAAGGAACATATTCTACGCTCCAAAATTATACCTCAAGTCAAAGTTTTGTGGAGAAACCACGATGTTGAGGAAATGACTTGGGAGTTAGAATCTAAAATGAAATCAAGGTATCCTTATCTCTTCGACATACCAGGTACGTACCCTAATTTTGAGGGCGAAATTTCATAAGAAGGGGAGGTTGTAAGACCCCAACTTTTATAAATAAAGATAAATTTTCTATAAATATCATTTTTGAATATTATGGAGTTAATTTGATATAATATTATAGTTGTGGGTAATATTTATAAATTTTGTAAAGTACGCAAGTTGTTATATAATATTCGATTGGTCGGGGAATATTCGTTTTAACAGGGAATATTCGTACAACGACACAATCATTGGTGGACCCCACAACGGAATTATTGTCGGATTGAGAAAACGACAAAAATATTTTATTAAAAATAACGGCAAAAGTTTTACCATTGTTACTGTTGAACTACTCGGTAGTAAAAGTACAGTAATACGTGTGGTTGCATAGTAGCACACGGTATTGATTATTAATGCTTATGTGAGAAGTCACTCAGTTTGATTCAATTATTGTCAGTTAATAATATGAATTATTTAGCGATAATGACGTTTTGTTTTATTCGTATTATTAACGTAATAAAACAGAAACATCTTTTTATATAAAACAGAATACTTTATTAAAGTTATTCTATAAATAGAATATATTATATTTTATTTAAAAGATTTTTCTTTAAATATGGACCGTCAGATTAAAGTAATCAATCTGGACCGTTCATGGATTAGTTACTATGCATTCTATTTTTCTATAAATAGCAGCTCATTCCTTCATTATTTCTTACGAATTCACTGAACTCTAGAGAGAGAAGCTATAGAGAGAAACTATAGAGAGAGAGAAGAAGAGTATTCTGCTACTTAACTACTTCCTTATTTCAGCTCTTCTTTAAAACGGTAAGGGGTGTTATTCTTTCTTATTCATGAAGAGAACTGTTGTTATTCCATTTCTTATTATTCTGTTGGAATAACCTGTATACGCGGTCTACCCTATACTTGGTGACATTCTTCTATTATTCTGTTGGAACATCCTGTCTGTGTGTTTTACACCGGACCTGGTTCCGTTTTTATTATTATTCTGTTGGAACATCCTGTCTGTGTGTTTTACACCGGACCTGGTTCCGTCTTGTTATTATTCTGTTGGAACATCCTGTCTGTGTGTTTTACACCGGACCTGGTTCCATTATTTATTATTCTGTCGGAATATCCTGTCTGTGCGTTTACGCCGGACCTGGTTTCATTATTTATTATTCTGTCGGAATATCCTGTCTGTGCGTTTACGCCGGACCTAGTTCCATTATTTATTATTCTGTTAGAATAACCTGTCTGTGCGGTCTATCGCATGCATGGTGATTCCTTTTGTTATTCCATTCTTTACTATACTCATTTGGTTAAGTTTTAACTTCTATACTCCATGAAATTAGTGGAATATCCTTGATAATTGCGGTTCATCCAGTATCTTTTCAAGAAAATATTCTTCTAAGCATTCTTGAATTTTACTCCACAAAGCAGTATCATGTTGACAATTTGGACGTTGTTAATTCTTGGATAAATTAATTCTTGAACTTGTTTTATTGAATTCTTATATCATTGTCATCATCCTCATGTTTATAAAATATTGAAAGTCATCTGTGGCCTGTAGTGCATAGATGGACTTGGTATGATTATGACCAGGGATTATTCGGTATAATCATGACCGTAATGTTACAAATGATGTGGTAAAAGTCCTCATTGGCCCGTAGTGCGTTGATGGACAGTTGTTGGCATGATCATGACCATTAATGAATACACGAATATCCTTGGCCGTAGTGCAGGGGTGATTCGATGATGTGAATTATTTTATTAAGCTGAGTCACAGCGATAACAGTGTTGAAAACCTTTTAAATCATAAAAGATAGTAGAGTTTATTTTCTACTTGACTCTTTTAATGGATTGCTTGTTCCACTGCAGTTAAACTTGATGTCTATTATATTTTATCAGTTTAACATTGTTGAAGGCTAATGATAATTTATTCTGCATTATCTTAGTCATAATATTTCTTACTGGACTAGTTGAGCTCACCCTTTCTTTCACTGTTCTCTTCAGGAAATGAGAACGTAGCTGGGGCAAGTCGGGGAACGGAGTGATGGTTCGAATGATAGTATTAGTTAGTAGTCCTCACTATTCTATGTAATAGTGTGTTAATAAATGTAATGAGGACTCCTTTTGAGTATGAATACTCTCTAGAAGATAATATTTGTATTCAAACTCACAGTTTATGTTTTGTCGTATTGTACACGACAGTTGTATTAGTAAGTTGTATTTGTATTCTGTACTATGTATCTGACGACCCAAGATGGGTGATGTATACCTAATTTTGGGGGCGTCACACAACTCTCCCTTTGTCTCTCATATTTCCTAATAATTCTTAATTTGCAGGAAATAAAAAAGTTCTTTATTGAATAATTATCTGATCAATGATACATTGGATACAATCTCTACTGCACATTTAGTACATGCAAAACCTTGAGTCAAATAAGACTATGAGTAAAAAATGTCTCATTTGATAACTCTTTACTCTATGGCAGTTGATTTTGCAAAAATAGGAGTAATAGCTGAAAGGCCTAGGGCTTTAAAACAGAGGATGTTTCCCGATTTCATGGAGAGGTGAGACAAACCTGCTTTTACACTTTTCAAGGAGTATTGGGGGAAATTTTATCGTGGTAGTCTTGAATCTATAGTGAATGTAAAGTCGCAATTTGTTTGTTCACAAAATATAATATCATCAAGATGTTTATATAAAATATTGAACGATATATATATGTTTATATACTCAAATGACAACGATTTAATTAAAAAAGAATGATAATGATTTAATTAAAATAAATAAAAGAGAGAATATACTCTATCAATAACTCAACTGCAGCATCCTTAAGACCAACTTATTTCAAATGTTTTGTAACCAAATATCAGCATTTTCTTGGAAAAGACTTGCTCTCATAATCTCTATCATGAAAGTATAATATGAATCTGTGATCAACCTAATTAGTATTGAATTTGACTCCACAAAGCAGTATCTCCGAAATGTATATATACAACAAATTGGAGAAAGATGAAAATGTGCACTTACTGAAAGATAACTCGTCACAATTAGATGGAAACTTCAAGTTATATATAATGTAAAACAAATACCTTCATCATCGCCCATGAGTAATGACTTCTAAGAGAAGAGTCAAGGACTTCATTGTATGCAGGATTCGACATAACAGTTGCAGCTAATACTCCAACTGGTTCCTCGGCAGCAAAAAAAATATGGGTCATAGTTCCTGTTTGTGTCCCATACTCGAATAATAAGTTAATTGAATTACTGCGGACATTCCTCACTGTTCCATCATAATAGATGACAACATCCCAAAAGAGTGTCATTAAGCTGTTGAACAAAGTTCCAAGTAAAGCAACCCTCTAGATGAACGAACGATTACTTCTCTACTAGAAATGAATCATCGCCCGATATGGGTCCAATCCATGAGATAGACAGCTTCTCACCACTCTGAATTCCTCAAATGGGTAATTCTCACGAATACCCATAATATCCTTCAAAAACCAAACCATTAAAACTGATCAAATACAAACTATGATCTCATCTGTGGTGTGGTGTTGGAATTGAAATAGTATAGAGAGAAAGTGAGAGTGAGAGAAATGGAGGGGAAATATGAGAAAGCGGAGAGGGTAAAGGAAGGCACGTACGGGAAGCTGTACAAGGCCAAGGCCATAGAGATAACAAGAAGAAGAAGCCAACCTTTACCTGGTATTCAAGTACCTGGATATCGATCTCAAGAAATACTTTGACTCCTACTGCAAGGGCCCAAATCCTAACTCACTCCCGCCTTCCTTCATCAAAAGTTTCCTCTTCCAGCTATGCAAAGGTGTTGCCACTCCCATGGTGTTTTTCACCGGTCGGCCCTTCCCCTACTCTTTTTTTCTTATGGTAATTGCCGATTATTCCCCTTCCCTCGCTTCCCCCTAAATCTTTGATTTTTCTTTCTTCCTCCTATCTTTTTTTTATTCATTTAGTGAATCTAATTTGAGATGGTGGTCAGGTTAGTTTCATGATCTAAGTTTGGGGGCAAGATGATGGTCTTGAGGTTTGATTTTTCTATGAGTTTGAATTTTGAGGTAAGATGATGGAGAGCCATGGATGTTAGTATTGATGGGTTTTGAGGTTTTGGTTTCTAAATTTGAGTTGGTAATCGGAGATTCATGGTTTTGAGTTTGGGATAATATTTTGTATTTTTATCATTTTCTTGTACCTTTTTTTTGTATTTCTTTGTTTTTATACGACCATTTATTATATTTTTGTATTTTAATACGTTCAACACATTTTTCTACTTTCAAACCGTATAAACTGATCATTAACCTCCAACCAGGTCGAGTTTTTCGGTCATTTTCATTCAAAAGGTTTATTGCTAAAAATTTCAATTTATTTGACTTAAAAATTCGTATTTTCTCTCAAGGTTTAGCTGGTTAATTACTCGTTGTGGGTTTTGATTTTATAAGATTAATTAATGGTGGGGTTTGTTGATGCTATGGATGATGCCAACGGGAAAATTGATCCTTTGAGTATTTTTGTCCTTTTCATTATAAGATTAATTAATGGTGGGTTTGCATGTTATTGCCTATTTTTTCCCTTTTAATTTTTTTGTTTGTGGATTGATCACGAATCTCTCCAACTCTTAATTCAAAATCAGATAATACCATTTTTTTTTCTTCTCAAAATCTCTCTCTACTCTCAATTCAAAATATCCGATAGACCATTTTTTTCTTAAATTTTTTAAGAGCTTCTATATCAGAGATGATGTGATATAAATATGTAACTGCAAGTGCACAGTGTCAAATTGAAGAACTGGCAAGTACAGGTCGAACCCACAGAGACTAGATTAATTTTAATATTTCCTTAATATCTATTTTAAGCGAATTAGAAATAAAAATTGAGAATTAATTAACTAGAATATGAAAACAAATAATGAGAAAACAATCTAGGAATCTGAATCCACTAAATAATAAACATAATATATAATTCAATCTCTTCTATTTTTATAACTCAAATTATGATTTTAATCTCCCTTCCCTTTAATTTAGTAATTTACAATTAATGTGGACAATCATAGACTATGAAAATTTAAGGATTAACTATAACACATCAAAACTTCTTTGAGCAAACATGGAGTATGAAAACTCATATCTTAACAATAATTTATCAGAACCTCTTAATTAATTTAAAATCACATAAGAACTATAAAACGAAGGTATTTCAATAACGAAACATGAAGGCGAAATCAATTAAACATAAAAGCATAAATAATAGAAGAGATAAAAAATATTATTACGAATAATTATTTAATTTCATCTTCATCCTAGATTAAAGAAATTAACTAGACATGAAAATAAATAAATTAACTAAAATAAAGAAGAAGTAGAAGATTGAAAATAAATAAGAAAACTCCCTTTATTCATGATCTTCCAACAAGCGATTTAATTTACTCCTACTCTTAACCTAAAGTAATACAATACCTAATACTTTTCTCTCTAAAACAAGAGACCTATTTATAGTGAAAATAACTTGGAACCCTAATTTAGGTTCATTGAACTTGGACACTTTTGTTCCCTTTCCATGTAGGTTTCAATTTCCTAGTAGTAATCAACTTCTCAAAAAGATCTTCTAGATAAAGAGATCTTCTAAATTGACATTCCTTTCTCTTGTTGAATTTGACTAGCACACCAGGATTGTTCCACCTCTTTCATTCTCCTTGTAGGATTCTTCTTGGATATTCCTTATATGAATAAATTAAAGCATTAAATAACCCTTGATCACCAAGATTTTGACTTTATTGCAACAAATATTAAATCTTACAAAATAAAATAAAACATATTAATTTAATAAACTAATATAATTAAAAGGACAAAATTAGGGATAATAAAATGTATGAATTAGGTGTCTATCAAATACCCTCATACCTAACTTTTGCTCGTCCTCGAGTAAAATAAGAATAAAATAAAATAAAAATTATACTACCCTATTTTCGTAGGAAACACGATTGCACTTAGCATGTGCAACAAGCCTTTAAACCCCAAGGTTTCCAAGTGGACGAGTTGTGTCTCGTGAGGGTTTGCAGTGAATATACCCACAAAATTTAAAAAATATTTTTGGGTTCAACAAATTATGAAATTGAAAGAAAACTTCTAAATATTCATGGACATTATACATAAGCAAGATTAAATTCAAAATCACACTTTTACCTTATCAAAAATACTCAATCTTTTTATTTTACACACCATCCTTCATTAAATCAATTCCATGTGATGCATGCATGTGCATATGATGTAACTCTTAGTAGGAATTTTTACCATGAAAACCAAGCAAGCTCATTTTTCTTTTTTTTTCTTTTTTCCATTTTTTTCAATTTTGATTCTTGATTTGTGCAATGTCTCATTTTCTTAGGCATTTCAGAGTTACCCATATAGAGCGAGCGTTGGACCAATGACTCCCAAACCAGATGGCTTTAGGGCACTAGGTGTAGAGACACCCTTAAGGGCTTACTTACTCGAGTAACAAAGGCCACAAAATTAGACTAGTCAAGCTGCTTTTATTCATCACACTTTTCAGCGTGAATATCGATGCTTCCCGAAGCTTGGATACCCAGTTATTTCGTTTAATGGACATTGAAGCAGTTATTTATTCCTTCTTCTTTTTTTTCAACTTTTCTCAACTTCATTTTTTTTCATTCTTTCTTCTTTTATTTTCTTTTTTCTTTTTTTTTTTTTGAAATTATTCGAATCATGGTTTATACCCCACAACTAAGAATTAATGCAAATGTGAAGTGCAAAAATACTTGTGAAATCAATTTTAATCCAGATGGTGTTTCGAACTAAGATTTTGTACCTTATCAAAGATTCAAGAGTTCTAAATCTTTCAATCTTACTCATGAGTTTTGCTCCACAAACATTTATTAGAATTAATTCAACCCATAAAAAGTCAAATAATTTTTTTTATTTTTTTATAAATTTTTTGTGTTTTTTACTATACTTTCCTAAAAGGAAAAAAAAATCTAATACAATAATATACAAACAAACTCCCCCATACCTAAATCTTGCATTGTCCTCAATGTATGCAAATGAAGAAAAGAGAACAAAGATATGAAAGAATTGTACCTTGTATGCGGGGCATTTGTTCTGCAAGAAGATGTGGTGAGAAAGAAAACAAATGTACATATCTACAAATTTTATAAATCCTAAAAATTATGTGACTAAAATTGAATGTTACAAATGGATAAATGAGTGTGAACTTTTCATTATTTTCAGGAGGTCTAGAAAATTGAAAATATTCAGAATTTTCATCACAGTTATGCTTCAAGTTTACCTCTAGAAAACTTTCATTAACATGTTCAAATGATGGAAGAATTGGTTCAAATATATATTCTAGTTTAGTTGACTTATTTGTAGTAGATCTCAACGGCTCATTGACCTTATCTAAATATTCGGATTCATTGCAATTTTGGTCAAGGTGATTTAAGAAAAAATCACTTGGATCTTTTTCAATCAAGAGTCTATTTTCTATTATTTCTTGGGTTATTGACAACTCTTGGATCATGTTTACTTTAATGGGTTGGTCCAAAAAATCACTAGGTAATTTTTTAGGAATAAATCTTTCAGGGTATGGAGCTTTAGGCTTATAAACTTTTTCAACCGACTCATCAAATGCAACATGATCAATTTTAGGCATGGACTCATAATTTGTAGACTCCTCAAATACGCTTGACTCAAATTGTGTAGAATTGAATATAAAATTTTTACTTTCCTCATCATTTCCACAACCAACAAGATTTTCAAAATTAACCACAGAGTTACTAGAAAATTCACCCACCTCTTGTTCATTTAATATGGTGGTTAATCGACTCATTTGAATTTCTAGACGAGATATAATACTAAATTGCTCTTCCATTAAAACTTCCGTAGTTTTCTCCAAGGCACTAAGTCTTTCCTCTACTTCATTTGATATTTCTTGTGGATATTGAGGTTTTGGATCCGAATATGGATATGAATATGAATATGGATATGGATATGAACTTAGATAAGAATTTTCATAACATGGAAAAAATTGATTTACTTGGTGTGAATTAAAATTTTCATAGGGTTCTTGATTCCAAGCAAAATTATTATTCAAACTATAATAAGAATCCATTTTTCCACAAATAACAAAATAAATAGACAACTAACCACGAAAGTCGCACAAAAAAATAAAAAAAAAACTAAACTACTATATATTTTTTTTAATTTTTTTTTAAAATATGGAGATACGAAGTACCGAATAAAGTACAACAACAAAATCTTTATCTTTTCGCTCCTTCGATCCGTATCAATAATCCTGAAAAAAATAAAAATAAAATTAGAAGAGAAAAAAAAACTAATTCGAATAAATAAAAATTAAGGAATATAAAATTAAGTCTAGTCCCCGGCAGCGGCGCCAAAAACTTGATGTGATATAAATATATAACTGCAAGTGCACAGTGTCAAATTGAAGAACTGACAAGTACATGTCGAACCCACAGAGACTAGATTAATTTTAATATTTCCTTAATATCTATTTTAGGTGAATTAGAAATAAAGATTGAGAATTAATTAACTAGAATATGAAAACAAATAATGAGGTAACAATCTAGGAATCTGAATCCACTAAATAATAAACATAATATATAATTCAATCTCTTCTATTTTTATAACTCAAATTATGATTTTGATCTCCCTTCCCTTTAATTTAGTAATTTACAATTAATATGGGCAAGCATAGACTATAAAAATTTAAGGATTAACTATAACCCATCAAAACTTCTTTGAGCAAGCATGGATTATGAAAAACTCATATCTTAACAATAATCTATCAAAACCTCTTAATTAATTTAAAATCATATAAGAACTATAAAACGAAGGTATTTAAATTACGAAACATGAAGGCGAAATCAATTAAACATAAAAGCATAAATAATAGAAGAGATAAAAAATATTATTACGAATAATTATTTAATTTCATCTTCATCCTAGATTAAAGAAATTAACTAGACATGAAAATAAATAAATTAACTAAAATATAGAAGAAGTAGAAGATTGAAAATAAATAAGAAAACTCACTTTATTCATGATCCTCCAACAAGCGTACAATAAAACGTAATTTAATTTACTCCTACTCCTAACCTAAAGTAATACAGTACCTAATACTTTTCTCTCTAAAACAAGAGACCCAAGAGACCTATTTATAGGGAAAATAACTTGGAACCCTAATTTAGGTTCATTGAACTTGGACAATTTTGTTCCCTTTCCATGTAGGTTTCAATTTCCTAGTGGTAATCAACTTCTCAAAAAGATCTTCTAGATAAAGAGATCTTCTAAATTGACTTTCCTTTCTCTTGTTGAATTTGACTAGCACACCAGGATTGTTCCTCCTCTTTCATTCTCCTTGTAGGATTCTTCTTGGATATTCCTTATATGAATAAAAGCATTAAATATCCCTTGATCACCAAGATTTTGACTTTATTGCAACAAATATTAAATCCTACAAAATAAAATATATTAATTTAATAAACTAATATAATTAAAAGGACAAAATTAGGGATAATAAAATGTATGAATTAGGTGTGTATCAAGAGACAGTCATGGCCTACCCAAAATTTTCAAGTTTTACCCTTCCTTTTCAAGAAAGATGAGTAGCAAAAAGCTTACATGGAATTATTTTTAAATCCATGTCATTACCTCTCACACACGGTTAGTACTACATTGTTCACCTAGAAAATTGTACAACGATAATTATGAAATAAAAAATATATACAAGGACTAAATTGAAAACAAAGTAAGAGTACAAGTATCAAAATGTCTTTTTGCCTTTTGAAGTGGCAAATAAATTAGTGTACTAAAGTGTCATAAAGGCATCGTACTTTCTGTTCAATTATTGATCTTAACATAAGTTTATGAAAGTTGATTGAAATCATTAGGGGGAAGTGACACTGGTTTAAGATCTCGGCAGTGGGCCTTCATGTGGTCCATAAATAGGTAGACACACCGTGATATACGTTTACAGCGACATTTTTGTTACAAAAATAACAAAATATATTATGAATTTAACAATTTTCAAAATATTAAAGGCTAATTATAATTTCACTTTGTAAAATGGATTTGACTGTGTTGTGATTTCATATAACAATCAAATCACCTTATAAATTGTCCAAAATACCTTTAGTTTCATGTTTTGTTATAGAAGATTATGCTTCTTGACAGTTTTTAGACTTTCCCGACACTTGGTAACATTTCTAAAAAACTCACAAATATGTGACAAGGGTTCTTTAGGTCTCCGGACCCTTCTTCCCTTGTTTTGAGTCATTCCAATACAAAGACTGGGTGGGGGTGCATAAAGATCATATATTCATTATTTAGACTCAAGTCAGCTGTCTTTGAATGACTACATTTATGCAGGCAACTAATTGTTACCTGTATATTGTACTACCCCTCAAATGCAAATTGTATGGGGAGAAGGACAAACTAAAGTGCTTTTGCACATAAATATAGAGGCAACGGGCAGTCAAGAAGATTTAAACTCAAGATTAGACATTGTACGGTCAAAGTTCTGATACCATATTAAGTAATCAATTCATTTGAAAAATCAAAAAGGAGGCACCAAAAATGCACATGATGCTAATACTGACAAAACATAATTCTTAAAAGTAACAATGAAGGTCTAAACTGTATATAAATTTCGTAAATGATTCGAAACGTTAACTCTTTAGTTGTGATCGATCGAAATCAAAACCCTAACTTAAAAATACTAAAGATTGTGGATATTAGATAGAGTGGATTAAATAAAGATTAGAAGGATGGATGAAATGAGAAATTTTAGCTCATTTCCCGCCATATATATTTTCAAAGGGCTTCATCCCTAGTGCCACTCATGTTTTGAACATATGAAGGGTAGTTCCGCAGTTGACTATTTATAATATAAGTGGACAGGTTAATATGAGTAAAATATCAACTACTCTCAACCCATTTAAAACTCATTAAAATAAATGAATAATTTTACCCATTTAATTATGGGTTAGTCGACGGGTTAATGGGTAAGTGTAAAATTTTCTCAGCTATAAATGTAACGTTCAGATTTACTATAAAAAATTTAAAAACAATATATCAAATTAAAATTATCTATTTTCAATAGAAAAGGTGTCGTAATTAAAATGGCCACCTGCGGTAAAGTTTAGGCCACTATTAGGTTGTGAGTTCGAGTTTTAACATGCCAAGGAGGGTGAGTCTTAACATGCCAGGAGGGTGTGCGAGTGTGTTCAAATTAGTAAAATAAAATAAAAATAAAAAATAAATAAATAAATGGACTCTCATTTGAGGGAAGAAGTAGTTTGCTTGAGTAAGAAAGAGATGGGCCAATTATCAATGTTTGGGCTTCATGTTGTTGTTTGGAGTTTGCACTAGGCTTTTTAAGTTGCTTATTGACCTTATAAAATTATGGTCCATGATCCATATAACCTTTCCTACAGATAGTTCCTTTTGAATTAGTCATTTTCAGCGTTAAGCTTCAAAAGGAAAATAATTCCGGAATTATAATTTATGGAATTGTAATATCAAAACTATTAATTCTAGGATTAAATAGTCATAGTCATATATTTATTTTTTATGAGATTATTCATGTAATAATTTAAAATAATCACATGTTATGTTTGTTTTTTCCATGATTAATTAAAGGATTGGATAAAATATATATCGTTTGAACTATTATACCCTTACCAATAATAACATATTTTAAACTATAATTTAAAATTGTTTCTACATTAAAAAATGATGAACAATTAATTATAAATACTATTGAAATAAATTAGTGAGTTCGCAGTGTTTCACCATGCTATTTCTATGTGAGATATTTGAGAATCAAGTTATCATAAATTAATTGTAGAAATTATCATAATCTTTTTCTAATGTCCAACACTAAAAACTAAAATTATATGAGTTTACAGATTAAGTGAAACCTTAAAATTTAATTAATATGTCAATTTATTTATTAACAGCACTTTTTAAAAATTTTAAAGATTTTATTGACTAAAATTAAATAAATTTATATTAATTTTAAATTAAAAAATATTTCAAATTATTTTCAACGAGTCAAATAGGAAAACTATGCATCTCATCCTACATAATTTTTCTACAACCTTTGATTTCTCCAACAACAGTTTGTAAAATATTTATAAATTATGTAGGATTAATAATCATATCCCAAGTGTAATCTTTGCAAACAAGCATAACCTTAGACTTAAAAAAATAATTTGGGGAAGCCATGTGGAAAATAATTAAGGAGACTTAAAAAAATTATTTTTTATATGAGTAATGCTACAGACACAAATTATTCTACAAATATTACAAACTACAATTGTGACATACTCCACGTTAGCATATTGATCAACAAATTGCTTCAATGTAGTCTTCGGCCCCACATAATATGTTGAGGTAGAGTATGCCACATCAATAATTTATAAAATATTTATAAAATAATTTGTATCTGTAATATTATTCTTTTTATATAGCGTCTTACTCTAATTTTATCGAAAGATAGACTTGAAACAAATCGTACGTAAGATTATAGAAAAATGCAAGAAAAATGATATATCTTATGATTTTATATATCAAATTTTTATTATAAATTGCGTGAATAATTATAATTGATAATATTTAAATGATATATTTAATTTGTTGAATCAACTTTATAAAAGTATTCAATCTAGACCTGACAAAATATAGTTATGGGTTGATTTTGGTTATCAAAATATGGTTAACCAACCATTTAAGAACTAAAACCATATTAACCATTTTTAATATGGATAATTAATGTGGGTTGAAACCATATGGTTATGGTTAAAAACCATATTAACCATTTTAAGATGGTTTAACTTTTAAATAAAAATTTTTAAAAATGAAATTAATATATAATATAGATAGAGAGACGGATATAAGGGGTGGGTAGGTGGGATGGGGGTGGGGTGTGGGTGGATAAGGGTAGGGGTAGGGGTAGAGGGTGGGTGATGTATACATAATCGCTTAATATTAATTTTTTTTGGAGTGGTGGGGGGTGGGTGGGGTGTATGGGGGTAGGGGGTGGAGTAGGGGTGGGGGTAAGTGGGGGTGGGTGGGTAAGGGGTGTATACATAATCACATAATATTTTTTTTTTGAGGGTGAAGGTGGGGGTGGGGGTGGGGTGGGGTGGGTGGGGTGTGGGTGTGGTTTGGGCGTGGGGGATGGATTGGGTGTGGGGCTAAAGGGTGTATACATAATCACATAATATAATTTTTTAGTGGGGTGGGGGGTGGGGGGTGGGGGTAGGGGTGAGTAGGTGAAGGTAAGGGGTGCATACATAATCACATAATTTTTTTTTTGTGGAGGTGGGGGTAGGGTGGGTGGAGGTAGGGGTGGGGTGGGGTGGGGTGGGATTGGGTGTGGGGGGTGGGTTGGGGATAAGGGGTGTATACATAATCACATAATATAATTTTTTTGTGGGGTAGGGTGGGGGGTGGAGTGGGGGGTGGGTGGGAGTGGAGTGGAGTGGGGTGGGGGTAGGAGGGGTGGGTGGAGGTGCGGTGGGGTGGGGTGGGGTGGGTGGGATGGGGATAAGGGGTGTATACATAATCACATAATATTTTTTTTTGTGGTGGGGGTGGGGTGGGGTGCGTAGGGGTGGAGGTGGGAGTAAGGGGTGTATACATAATCACATAATATAATTTTTTGGTGGGGTGGAGGGTGGGTGGGGTAGGGTGGGGTGGGGTGGGGGTGGGTGGTGGGTGGTAGGGGCGTGCGTGGGTGGGTGGGTGGGTGGGTGGGTGGGGGGTAGTTAAGCTTCTTCAATATGTAAATATAGATGGAAAGAACTTTTGATTTGGAATAAAATATGGGTCGAAAAATGGTTAACCGGATTGGAACTATATTTCATTTTAAAAATATGGTTCCAAATTTTAACCAACCCAAATAAATAAATATAGTTAACTAACCCATTTGATTCCAGTTAATATGGGTTGATCCGACAGTTAACCAATTATATTGTCAGGTCTAATTCAATCTCATAGATATAAATTAAAAAAAATATTCCCTCCATCCCAAAATAATAGACGTTAGAGAGTTTTTTTTCCCTAAAATATTTGACGTTCTACAAAATCAAAAATATTTTACCATTTTATTTTCTTCTCTACCCTTCATTCTCCATCACCGTTAATGGCTATTTAATGTTGCCGTTCACTTTCTCTCTCTTTTTTCTCTACTTACCAAATCCATCACATCTCCTTTTTCTCTCTCATATATATACCAAAATACATAAACGACTGGATCTCCGTTGCGGATCGGAGAATATCCAGTTCTCCGAGATCGATCAGACGAACGGATAAATTCTTTGTGAGGCCGATGATAAATCCTACATCAAGCGAACGGGTAGCGCCCATTGTTGGGATGTTTTGTTCTACATATTCAGTTTCTTGAAAGGAATTACTCTCTTCTCCTTGATTGTGATGATCGGGACGGGTTGGTCCTTTTTGAAACCTTATCTGCAAGGTAAGGACAAGATAAGGGGAAGAAAGTTTTAATGATTGTGATTCCGCTTAAGGTCGTTGCCAATATTGCTCAGTTTGTAGAGTAGGAAGAAAAAAAAATGTTTTGTTCTCCAAATCAAGGCAGAGAGGAGAGAGAAGGGAGAGAAATTTTTTAGCAGGATGTGAAACATCTTTAATTAGGAGACAAAGTGTGAAATGAAGTAATAGTAAAATTAAATGAATTCAAAATATTAATTAAGGTAAAATAGTAAAATTATAATTATTCTTAATCTTTATGAAATTTTCTAGAACGTCTATTATTTTGGATGGAGAGAATAATCTTTAACTCAAATATGCAACTTTTTCATAGGAAAGTCAAAAAGAGGTTGAACAACCATAGCTAATTCGGTTGACCAAAAGCACACCACGACATTCCAGGTACGCGGAATTGGAGAGCACCATAATTTTGGTGTGGACAAAACCAGCACATAGGTTGGAAGGAAACACAGTGGGTCCCATTGATTACAATAGACCAACCCACAAATCTATTGATCAGATCAAATAAAATCCCACAGCAAACAAACCCAACCCAAATACTGGGTCCCGCAAAGGATACAACCGACAGCAGGGAATAATCACTATCCATCGAGACCAATGCTACGTTTAGATTGAAATAATAAAGGTAAGAATGAAATTACTTATTCTTATGAGATAAAAAAAAATTATGTTTGATTGCGATTAGAATGGATTGAACTATTCTTATTTCTCTCAAATTTATGAATTTTATTCTTGGAGAAGAAAGAGTATGAAATAACTTATTCTATCTGTAATGGAATAAATCATTCTACTCTTTATTACATTCATTCGATCCAAACGTAGCATAAAGGTGCAATATTCGAATCGAAAAAAATACCGAATGGATGGATTACTAATTCTATTAGTAATTGAACCGTTATTGACTCAGTGACATTATTATTATGTAATAAATAATAAATATATTATATATAATATTTAGCAAACATGTAAAATTAATCAACTTATCTATAAAATAAATAAACTTATTTGTATAATGTTTATTTTATACAATTCAAATAAATAGTAAATTTATATGAAATTTTTTTTCAAATCATGCTCATAACTCAAAAGTGATAAAATCAAACATAAATAAATATAATAACACATTCAAATTCAAAAAATTTTTATCTATAAATTTTAAATCGATAGAGAATCGGTCAAACTCGTAAACTAATTACCGATTTATTGGATTAAACGGTTGAACTACTGGGTCACTGAGTTTGAACAGGTTAAAATCGGAGTATCCGATTCTAATTTTATCCGATTCCAGTATTCAACTATCGGGCCGGGCCGGTTTAACAACCATGGCAACAAGTCGGTGAATTGCCAGCTGGAGTGTGGAAAATGAGGAGAGAGAAAATGAATGGTTGAATTTTGGCACAATATCCAAGGAGGCATTGGGTTTAGAAGAGTCCAAATTCCTTTAAATTCTGACACGTGGGCGGCTTAAACTATAATCATTTTGTCTCTCCTTTTGTTCAGAGTTCACACGTTCATGAACAATTTTTATTTTCACAAGTACGTGGTCACAATCATCATCATTCTTGGTTTTTTATATTTGGAATCTTGGAAATGTGAAGAAATAAAATAAATTATCTTAAATACTTATACCAGTATTTATTTTTTATGATTAAATTTTGGTAAAAAGTGAAAAAGAGAGGTGACGTCATTTTATGTAATATATATATATATATATATATATATATATATATATATATATATATATATACAGGGAGGATCTAAAGCGGACCAAAAAAACGGACCAAGGAGCGTACCAAGGCAAAAACACGCGGGTTTTAGGGTCAACCCGCTGGTTGGTCCGATCCGGACCCTGAAACCCGCGTGTTTTTGCTTGGTTCGTTCCTTGGTCCGTTCTTTTGGTCCGCTTTAGATCCTCCCCGTATATATATATACAAAAAAAAAATATTTCGCAACTTCTCAATTAAAATTCCTTCTAAATTAAATATAAAAATATTCTATTATTTACTCTATCCGTTCCTTAATATAATTCGTTTTAGAATTGTGCACAAATATTAAGGATATAATTGTATATCATTAATTATAACATCAATTACTTATATTGTGCTTGTATTGGAAGAAGAAAATGTTATTTATTGGACAGAAAATAGTAAGAGAACCAAAATTATATTTAATACTTGGGATAATATTAAAAACTAAACAATTAATACTTATTTGAAATTCTCAAACGACTTATATTAAAAAATAAAAATATTTCTTCAAAACGACTTATATTAAATAGCAGAAGGTGTAATAACTTTGTACTTGTAAAGAGAAGTCCTTTCTGTTCAAAAGCACTTTTAAATACTCACGTCTTAAATAAATATACACTTCCTAGTCACAAACGAACCTGAAAAAATTAGCAAAACACTTGAGATTCACCCAGGGATGTTTTCTCTAAGCGGACCTTCCTATGCCTAAATCAATATCAACATGGGATGTTTTCTCTAAGCGGACCTTCCTATGCCTAAATCAATATCAACATTGAGAGATAAGAATCATAACTTTATAGAGGTTAAGATTGTGGAGTATCCTCCAAGAAATGAGATTCAGTAGTAGACTTAACTAGGACTGATCATTCGGTTATAACCGGACCGAATAGGCTATTCGGTTATAACCGAATACCAAAATATTCCTATTTTTAATATCCGAACTAATAACCGAATTTCAGTAATAACCGAATAACCGAATAACCGAATACCGAATTACCGAATTATAAATTCAGTAATTCGGGTAATAACCGAACAACCCAAATCAACCCAAATCCTGCCACTTGCATAATCAACCCAAATCAACAATCCTGCTCCTTGCATAATCAATCCAAATCCAAGACACAACTCCTTGCATAATCAACCAAAATCCAAGACTCGTCGTATCCACAATCTTGCTCCTTGCATAATCAACCCAAATCAACCCAAATCCAAGACACAGCAACAACCGCCGGCCGAGACCCAAATCGGACTCGAAATCAGAATCAATGGGGGTGAAGAAAATCAGACCCAATAGTGAGGAGATAGAGTGAGGGCCTGAGGGGAGTGTGCGAGAGAGAGAGACTGAGAGAGTGAGGGGTTTGGTTGAGGTTGTCAGGTTGAGGGGCACTTTGTTTTTTTTAATAATGCTGGAATGGGTTGAAGAATGGGCTAAAGTCTATAGTCCGAAATTCGAATGTATGGGCTTACGCCTGAAGAGTGAAGATTACATTATAAAATTATTTTTTTTAAGCAATAAATCCGGTTATTCGGGTTACCCGAATAATCTATTTTTGAAAACCGGAACCGAAATCGAATACTGAATAATAATTCGGATATAACCGAAATGCCAAAAAAAAACCGAAAACAAAAATAATTCGGTTAAAATAGTTCGGTTCGGTTCGGTAGTTCGGTTTTATCCGTTTTTTGCTCACTCCTAGACTTAACCTAGAATTGTAAGGATTGCAAAATATCGAATATTTTTGTAAATAGGATTTATAAGAAATTATTTAATAAAATAAGTTTTTATTGATAATTTGAGTTTTATGTGACTTATGATCATTATTTGATGGCGCTGCAAATTATATGCGTGTATAATAATGTTTAGAGGGTTAAAGTGGAAAAATAAAAATTTTCACTAAAAGACAAAAATAAAACACTATTCATAAAAACGATAATAAACATTCTTTTTCGAATTACGTTATAACGTTTAATTGAGAAGGAGAGACGAAATTTCTAATAAAAGTTTTTCGGTTAAAAGCTGTAAAAATACTATTCACACTAAAAACACGAACTCGTTTTTTTGAAAATTTAAATTACGGCATAGCTATTATTCGGAAAAGGGGGATCGATGGCGAAATCGAATTTTCGAAAATCGAAAGTCGATTTTTCGGCTAACCGAGCAGATAATGAAAAGTAACTGAAAAATTTAGAAAACCTAACTAGATAAAAAAAATGTCTAATTGGAATTAGTTGGAAGTCTAGGACTTATAGGGTTTGACTAAGAATTTTGGAAGTTGACTAATTATAGAGCCAAGAGAATAAAACAAAAGTCAAGTCAAGGATGGAACGACTTGGCTAAATGGGAGCCAAAGGAGGAGCCAAGAGCAAGCCAAGTATTGTGTGGCTTGGCTAGTATGGAAGTCATAACTCAAGCATTAGGAATAAAATCTAAGACTTGGAGCCAAAGCCTGTAGGATGATATTTTATCCCATGTGGCTATATGAGGTTGTGAC
Organism: Panax notoginseng; assembly: GCA_016801055.1. Taxonomy (NCBI): domain Eukaryota; kingdom Viridiplantae; phylum Streptophyta; class Magnoliopsida; order Apiales; family Araliaceae; genus Panax; species Panax notoginseng. The sequence continues at coordinate 220,918,686 of CM029012.1, read as the reverse complement.
AAGGCTAGGTTAGAAGAAAGACAAGGGGCAAGAAGGGGGGAAGTGGTCGGGCAAGGAGAGTAAAAGGGGTAGGATTGGTGACTCAAGGGGGTTAAGGTGGCACAAGAATTAAGTGCCAGCTTATATAATTCACCAACCAAATCAAGTGTCTTTCTCTCATTGGTTAACCTCATTTGAGTTCCTTAACCAAAGATGAGTTAAGTGGTGGGAGAGTTGGATTAATTGCCAACAGTTAGCCATTTCTTTTGATTACCAAATATTGCAATTAAAAGAGAGATAGAATGAGAGAAAGCAAAAGAGAGAGAGAAAGAAAAGAGTGGTTGGACATCAAAGGGAATGAGGAGAAGCAAGATCAAGGTGTAATCCAAGTTAAGAATGAGAAGAAGAACAAGCTACAAGAGGTAACCCTTAACCCATCATATCTTCATCTAGTTATTTTCTTGTTTGATAGTTGTTGGTGGTTGGTTATTAGTGAAGATCATGATGGATCTTGAAATTATAAGGTAGCTATGAAAGAGTAAATCCTTGTAAAACACCTTAATGATGTATGACAAGTGACACTACAAGAAAAAAGTTTATCAGCGACCGCCTATCAGCGACCGCCTATCAGCGATCGCCTATCAGCGACCGCACACGGTCGCAGATAAATATCAGCGACCGATTGCGGTCGCTGATAGTCGTCGCATAAAATCTAGTTGCTGGGATGCACATCAGTGACCACTATCAGCGACCGACCTATCTGCGACAGATATGAGCGACCGAAATGACAATTCGGTCGCTAAGCTGAGTCAGCATGGTCTAGGGCCAAAGCTGACGTGGTCCACATGGCAGCGACTGCTATAAGCGATCGCATGCGGTCGCTGATACCCTCAAATGTTTAGCCGTCGCTAATGAATATTAGCGACTGCATGCGGTCACTGATCTGAAAAAAATGAAAACCAGATTTTTGCTGTTTTGCGGAATTCCCAAAAACCTGTACCTGTTTTGTACCTACTTTATCCCAACACACATACACAACAAGATAAACAACATGCACAACAACATAAACATCCATCATCCACCGACATATACACCAAACTAGTATATAAACCTTTAAAAACCAATATGAATTGAATAAATAGAAACAAATCTAATATTGTTTAAGTAACATACAGAAAATCAATATGAATTGAATGAATATACAAGTACAAGCTTATCAAATAACTACAAAACTGATCTAAAGTAGGTATGTCAAGCATCATCGCCTCCTTGATCACCCTGTAATTAATAAAATAATAAAACAAGTTACAAATATAGTAACTATGTTGATACTGGTATATATTACGATAATATATACAACAAATTGATTTTATACCTCGTCGCCATCCCCATGTTGTCCTGCTGCTGCTGCCGCTACTGCTTTAGCTAACTCCTCAGGACTCAGAGCCCCCAGATGCCTGCCCAGTATCTTCAGAAGATCTCGATCTCGACATATAGCTCTCACATAGTTAGCCGGAGTATGAACAGCTGGATGACTCGATGACTGTGAAGACTGGGTAGAAGAGTAGCCTGAGCCACTGAAGGATGAGCGTCGTCGTTGTCCTTGACCTTTAATGTAGTTCTTCTTCACAATAGATGCCCTCTCCCACAACTCTTGATCAATAGGCGGACGTGGAGTGCCTTCAGGATAGCGCTCATTCAATAAACGCTTATAAGTATCCTGTCATCATGTTAACAATTAAATAATTAAAAATAAATTCTGTAAGCATTGATAAACAAGATCAAGTTGTTAAAACTTATTACCGTTATCTGGATAGCATCAGGCAGACCATCATAGGTAGCCACGTACACATCCAGCTAATGGATAGGCTGACCTTGAGACTGAGACTCCTATACAAAAAATAGCACAATATTACTAAGTAAAAATGTGATATATTTTCTACAATTCATGATTGTAAACATATTAAAACTTGTAAATACGTACCCTGGCAGTGATATACTACAACTGTGAAATACTGCCGCCCTTGTATGTTCCTTTAGCCTTGTCACCATCTGGTACACACGAGGATCTGTTAGTGGCGGCAGTCTTTCGTCTTTTCACCTAGCTCTCAGCTCTCAGCTCTCCATTGGGCACACATCTCTGCCCATATGGACTGGGTGCACCACCAGGGGCTATGCTCGTGTATATAATCCTCTCTCTGGCCTGGATGGTCGATCTCAGCATTGTGAAGGAATTTTTGTCTTTCTTTGTTCAAATTATCCTTGGTGCGGACGGCGCACTTCTGCCAGAATAATGCCTGAATCACTGAAGCCTGCGCGTCCTCTCATCTATACATTTTCTAAAAATAAAACAACAATAATAACATTACTAAATAATTATCCTTAATTAGAATATTATATTATCTGTCATAATTAAAAAAACATACCTGGAATTCAGCCCAAACAACATCCTTGTGGGCGATAGGTGTGCTCGCCCACGTAATCACAGGTGTAGACTAATTCTGTAAACACAACTGTGATATGCACTTGGAGATCTTATTATCTGAAAAATCACTATAGTATACAACAATTTACATCAACGATAATTAGATATATTAAAGCAATTTACATCTAAAATGAAATCTAAAATGCTTATATATAAATGATGCAGGACGTACGTGCTATTCGGAGGAGGGCGAATCTGAATAAGAATCCGATCATCCAGATTAGTAGGGGCCTTGGGCACATGATTAGGTCCCCTACCCAAGCCGCACTTTTTCTGCGCTGCTTCAGAAGCCATCTGTATATTACAAATTTCAAGATGTATATATGAGTTATATTTGATTACATGTATATATGAATATATAAAATGACAATAAACATGACAGTGATATAAACATGTATATATATGAATATAAAATGACAATAAACAAATATTGTATTTAAATAGTTAAGTACATAAACATGACAATGATATAAAAAACATGTAATGCTAAACATACATTTCATTTGTTCAAGTGTCAATGTCTGGTTCAGAATCATCTTGTATACGTGTTACAGATTCATAACCATCATCTGCTTCAGATTCAGTGTCAAATTCAGTCAATAACTCTTCCTCCTCTGTATCAATGTCATCTGACACAAGTATTGACTCAATAGCTAATTCATGTGGTTCATCTCCATCATCTAACTGGATTACTTCATTGTCATCCTCCAAATTTATTATAGTTTGACTATGAAGCATCTGTTCTTGGTAAATCTCCCCATCAACTACTTCTACACGACTACGCGCGAGAGTATGAATTACAACTTGCCAATCTGTAAGAGGTATATCCCTTTTCCTAACGGGACTAGGAGTGTAGTATAATTTTACTATTTGAGTTGGTAAAACAAACGGTTCGTTGGAGTACGCAGACCTATGGAGGTCAATATCGATGATTCCATGTCTGTCAACACGTATCCCTTTTTCTGAATCAAACTAACGGCACTTGAACAAGTGAATATGACCCCCGTACGTGCCCTTGTATGACAACTCTACGATTTCCTCCAACTCCCCATAAAAGGCACGACCAAGCTCATTGTAACAATCTCTTTGGACACACACTCCAGAGTTCGTTGTTCTTTTACTGCACCCATATGCCTTTATATGAAATTCACAACCATTTATTTTGTAACCATTGCGACAGACTTGGTCCCTGTCTGGTCCTATAGATAGGACTTGTACATTAGCCGGAATAGTTGATCCCTCAGTCAAAGCCTACAAAAACTCCATCTTATTAAATGAAGTCATAGTTAACATGAAGTATATATATATATATGTCGTGCTTAAGAAATTGAACTTACTTTGTCCTTTAGCCAAAGTGCAAATTTTTTATCACTATTGATTTGAATATCTTTATCAGTTATGCCGGGATGCTTCACTTTTAACTCTTCATTGTACAATCTATACCATGTTATAAACATTAACATATTGAAATAAATTTTTAACTTAAAAGATAAATTATCAAGTTTACATGTGTACCTCACAAATTTGTCAATCTAATCTCCTCGTAATTGAGAAGAATGTAAGTATGTGCAACATGTAATTCTTACTCAGAGAGGAATACGCGCTTCCCTTTTCCATAAGCGCGGCTCGATAGACCAAATACAGAGAGCCGACCATTTAGTTCAACACTTTCCCCATCATCATGTCTCAATACTCGATTGGCCTTTGTCAAGACTTCATCCGAAAAATAGTCTGAGACAAACGTAGATATCTCATCGAAACTGTATGCCTCACATATCGACCCATCGACATAAGCTCTATTCTTCACCTTCCTCTTTAGGTTTCCCATCACCCTCTCGAAAGGGTACATCCATCTATATTGAACTGGACCCCCAACACGAGCTTCATAGGGAAGATGAATTTGCAAATGCTCCATAGAGTCAAAAAAACCAGGTGGAAATATTTTTTCCAGTTTACACGTGATCTCTATGATGTTCTTCTCAAGTATAGACATGTCCTTCTCATTTAATGATTTTGAACATAAGTCTTTGAAGAAACGACTAAGATCCGTCAAAGCATCCCATATTAGTTTATCAAGCAGATCCCGAAATGCTATAGGCATGAGTCTCTCCATGAACACATGACAGTCATGACTCTTCATCCCTTGCAATTTCCCACCCGTAACACACCTTGCAATGTTTGACGCATATCCATCTGGTAGTTTCAGATACTTAACCCATGTGCACACATCTTCAACTTGCTTTTTGGATAATGTGTACCTTGCATGTGGTTTGACAATCTTACCATTAGGAGATTCATAAAGTTCTAATCCAGGACGCTTACAAATATCTTTCATGTCCAAACGTGCCTTATCGTTATCTTTTGTCTTCCCCGTAACATTCATCACGGTGTTAAATACATTGTCAAACACATTCTTCCCAATATGCATCACATCTAGATTATGACGAACCAAATTTGTAGCCAATAAGGCAGTTTCCAAAAGATGCTTCTCCGAACCCAGTTATGAGATTTTCCAAACCCATTGATTATGTTTGTGACATCACTCTTACCAAATGGGATAACCGGCAATCTCATCACACGATCTCGTATCTCCGTTCCCGACAATCGCAGTGCAGGCATATCATTGTCTACTTTTCCTTTCCTGAAGTGTTCTCTATTTCTTCGAAACGAGTGATCTACCGACAAGAACCGACGATGACAGTCAAACCAGCAAGGCTTTCGACCTTTTGATAAATTAAACGACTTTGTATGCTCCATACAATACGAACAAGCCAACTTCCCGTGTGTACTCCATCCAGCTAAGATACCATTAGTTGGGAAGTCACTTATAGTCCACATAACCGCTGCCCTAAGGTTAAAATTTGTTTTCATTGTAACATCCCATGTCTGTACTCCATCCTCCCACAATACCTTCAACTCGTCTATAAGAGGTCTCAAGTAAACATCTAAGTTCTTTCCAGGATTCTTAGGACCAGGAACCACGAGTGAAAGAAACAAGTATGGCTGTTTCATACACATCCAAGGAGGCAAGTTGTACGGAGTAACAAGCACGGGCCAATATGAGTACGGAACAGCTGAGTGGCCAAATGGGTTGAAACCATCGGTGGACAATCCAAGTCTCACATTTCTAGGTTCCAATGCAAACCCAGGATGTGCTAAGTTTAAATCTTTCCAAGCCTGCCCCTCTGCGGGATGATTTAGTTCTCCATCTTTAACTGGAGATTTTGCATGCCAACTCATATGTTCAGCTGTTCTTGAAGACATGTACAATCTTTTTAGTCGATGTATTATTGGAAAATACCTTAGAATCTTAAACGGTATACTTGATTTTTTTGTAGTCACACCCTCTTTATTAGGCCTAAACCGATCATGACTGCAAAACATGCACCTTGTCATCTGTTTATTTTCCTTATAAAATAACATGCAATCGTTGGGATATGCATCGATCTTTTGGTATCCAAGACCCAACTTCTTCACCATTTTCTTACAAAAGTAATAGTTACCAGGTAATTTCTCACCGTTAGGCAACATACTCTTAATGGCCTTCAAGAGCGACTCAAAACACTCATGGCTCATGTTGTGATCAGCCTTGATGTTAAGTAATATCGCCACTGCAGACAATGTACTGTGTTTGGTGCAACCATGCCACAATGGCTTGCTACCCTCGTCTAACAACTTAAAGAAGTCTTTGGCATCAGAATTCATAGGTTGCTCTCTGCCTTGTTCCCAATCAACCCTACAATATCATGAACCATTTCATTTATACGATGAGTACTACTGCCTGAATTGTGTACTTCTGTGATGCCACCATCTCTTCTCTGCCCATGTGCCCACCAGCATTCTTCGTAATTTTTCATGAACCCAAAAAAAAGTAAATGATAGTTTACCACGTCTCTGTCCATATAATTTATATTCTTACACTTCAAATATGGACATCGTATCTGCGACTGACCATTCATACATTCCGGGTGACTATACGCATACTCCAAAAACACTTGGTAACCAGCTCTAAATTCAGCTGTAGCACCTATCTGGGCACTTGACTTTCGTCGTGCCATCCAACTATGGTCTGAATAGAGGTCCATGATTCCACGGTACCTACTACAGACAACATGAGCTTATTAATCATATGACTTGAGCATACTTGTAACCATATGACTTGAGCATACTTGTAAGCATATGATTAACATTTCAGCATACTTATAAGCATATGACTTGAGCATACTTGTAACCATATGACTTGAGCATACTTGTAAGCATATGATTAACATTTAAGCATACTCAATGTTAACGAATGAATGCAAATTAAAGAAGTATGAGAAACTTTAAATGTTATTAAATTTAGTATGAGAAACTAAGTAAATACTACTTAGTTTAATAGTTATATTATATCATGTTATTTTATTTTAATTTTTTTTTATTGTTAATCATAAATGAATACGTAAGGTATTTCATTCATGCTAGTTTTATATCAGAGTTAAAGTATTTATACAAGTTTTGACATTTCTTAAATTTTAACATCTCTTAAATTTTTTCCTGCTCTGTTCCATACATTTACCAGACATAGGATAAATAGATGGAAGAATGTTTTTTCCTACTCTTTTCAGGAATGATATTCTTACGTTTCACCTATATGTATAAATTAATAATACATATTTGGTTGGTATTCAGATGCATTGAAATGTTTCTTCTTAAGAAAACTACCACCATCTAAGGCTTCACGCCAAGAATTGAGGAGTCCATCTAAGGCCTCGGCTAACATGTTTTAAGATTATACCCCTCACGGTCCCTTTCAATAATCTTTTATGTTTTGGGATAGTCACAACTTGGTTGAGCAATTTATAGCTTCTATAACATTTTTGTAGCTTTATTCTTATATACATAAGTGTTAAATACCCTTATTTTTTTGTTATAGCCAAAACAGTCTCTTTATTAACGAAGTGTGTCAAGTTACCTTCTTTGTTGCACTAACAGTTCCCTAGCACTGCCTATTTTGGCTTAACAGCCCCCCAATAGCTTACCATGCTGACAACCAAGCTTGGCTTGGCCCCGTGAGCTGACGGGCTAAGCTTGGCGTGGCCTTGTGTGGCCTCGCGGCCCTAAGCCTAGCCCATCAGCTCCAACAGTCCCTTAATAGGCTCTAGTGGATCACCAATATATTAATGAACATTTTTTCAAACTTATACTTATAATACTTAAAAAAAATTCGCTAGAGTCTCCCCTACAATATGGACTAGCCACATGCATGACGGCATGCATATATGGACATTTCTAGGCGCCCAAGACACAAACCAAGAGAAATATACAAATTTCCAATACAATAAGACCAAAACAATAACGATTGAATGCAAATTAAAGTAGTAAAAAATTCAGCAAATTAAATCAAATTCTTTGTTGAGATAAGGATGTTAGAAAGGACTCTATTTATGTCTTAATTACTGAACACTCATGAGACATTAATATTGAGACCTATATATATTACCAATATAATATCAATCAAAATATTACCAATATACAATTATAAATGAATATTATAATTAACAAACATACATTATAAATGAATTTTATAATTAACATTAATTAGCATATTTGATGAGAATTGAACTAGGACAAACCTTATTCTTAACTCAACCTCAATTTCTAAAGTCTTAACTATCTATCAAGCTAAGACCAAATTGGTGTGTGAGCTCCTTGTAAAAGCTAAAAGGTAAAGAGGAAAAATCTACTAATGGATAATAAAAGTTCTCTGACTTTGATTCTCAGCCAAGAAAACGGGTGATACTAAAAACAAATTACAACAAAAACCTAAACGAATTACCCAATACCTGGATTAGGGTTACCAGATTTGATGACAAAAACCTATTTTAAAACAAAAACAAATTGCCCAATTCGATAGGTGACTAAACGAATTACCTAATACACGGTGTATTCATGCACACAATCGCCAAATCCAACGAATTCACATTCAATTTCAAACACGATTCAAGAAATTACAATGAATAAAGATAAATACCTGTTTAGAAGATTCAATCAAACTCGTTTGAAAATTTTGATCTCCTTTGTCGAGGCAGGTGGCAGATGGCGGCGGCGACCGAACTCCTTCTTGTCTCCCCCCTTTCTCCTTCATCTCTATATTTCGGACCTCCTTCTTTTTTTTTCCTTCTCTATTCTGTGTCGAGCGAATGCCTATTACAGATTTCATTTAGTTTGATCAGTGACCGCTATCAGCGACCGCATGCGGTCACTGACTTTTAATGACATGGACTTATCAGCGACCGCATGCGGTCGCTGATTATAAGTGGTCGCAAAAAACCTACGCGCCAACATTTCCTTCCAAATTTTGGGTGGGAATTTGTTCTAGCGACCGATTTGCGACCGCATGCGGTCACTGATATGACTTAGCGACTGGATTATAGAATGGTCGCTGATGGCGGTCGCTATTACGAATATCAACGACAGGATATGTGGTCGCTGATATAATTGGTCGCTGATATAATTGGTCGCTGATAGACCTTTTTCTTGTTGTGTGAATCAAATAATTATAACTTAAGCCCAAACGTAAAGATGGAAGAACAAGATAATGGACATAGATATTTAATTGTTTGTCTGTTGAGGTATGATTTCATATGATGAAATCATAGATATATAAGTTGTGGAAATATTCCAAGTGGAATGGAGAAAAAATATGCTATAACGAAGTTATGGCGAAATTTTCTGTAAAAGGTGTCAATTAGGGAAACCCTAGCTTGGTATGTCGTTTGAACCAAGTTTATGGATAGTTAATGTCTCCGAAAAAAATATTTCTTTCCATGAGATATGTGGTTGGGTGAATATGTGAGTCGTGGGCTCAAAAATGAGTTCAATTCGACTTCGGATGAACAAGTTAAAAGGTTTAGAAAATTTGAAGTTTAAATGTCTTTCGGTGAAAAATGGCTCCGAGAGGAGTTTTGAGCCAATTTTTTGACAAGTTAGAGACTTATGAAAATTTTTCTGTCTAGAGGATTTTAAAGAATTTTTTACAAGGAAGAAATAGACGCAAGAACAAGCTCATTCTGATATCAGATGAGTAAGTTATGATGTGTCAAAGTAAGTGTGTTTAAACTGAGCAAAATCAAAAATTTGGCTAAGTTTGCAATAGTGGATAGAGGTTTCAGAGCAGTCAGCTCTACCCGTAGGCTTATTTGAGAGATGGCTGCTCTGGGCCGTCGGCTCTGGTTTTAGGCAAAATTGAGAGTTGACTGCTCTAGTTCTGTAGAAGGTAAAAAAGTTTGTGCATCTATCCTTTAGTAAATTGATCATAACTATTTCATACGAACTCCGATTGAGGTGATTAAAGATGATCTGAAAATATAAGGAATAGACCTACAACTTTCATTTTTTAGGTTTTGAGAGTTGAGGTCAGTATCAAGGCTTAAAATGGGCATATTTAGTACTGTTGTGCAAATGGAGGCAAACAAGGGTGGTTTCTTCGGAACACAGGAGTGACAAGCCATGATTGACTATTATTTTCGAGTTCTAAGCATTGTAATTTGGAAATACAATCTAGATGAATGTAAACCATAGAATTGTAGATGAATTGTACGTGTTAATCGTGCGCAATGACATATCGGTTAAGCGTTCAGAATAGAAAAGACGGGCATGCGACGTACGAACGTCGAAACACCAAGTTGAATGTTAATAAACTTAAATAATGTTCCGATTCTTATGAGACGAACATTATAAAAATATGGAATAGAGTTAATGTTAATATGAGTGACGTTCATATGTGGTTAATTGGTACGTTTATGTGCACTGAATGTGTAGGACTTGCAAAGGGCGATTAACGCTAAAGTATGGAAGATGCTTGAGACAAGTATTCTAACTCCATTAAATATGTTTATGTGTACTGAATGTGTAGGACTTGCAAAGGGCGATTAACGCTAAAGTATGGAAGACGCTTGAGACAAGTATTCTAACTCCATTAAAATTCAGTTTTGAATGAAATTTTTTAGAACGAAAATGTATATTCTTATGAATAATTCGTATGTATGCTATGTTTTACATAGTAATTGGATATAGTGTAAATTCCAGACTTATACACACTATTTGTTGGTTATATAAGTGTTTAGCTATGCTATAATGCATAAATTGTTTAAAGTTTTTCTATAATGCAGGAAATGTTAAAGTTTTCAAGTTCTGATATGCATGAACTATTTAAGAAGTATGTCAATGCCATTTGTATCGGCTAGACACATGTTAAAACCTTTCAATGATCTAGTTATGATCTTTTGAATTGTTATTGAGTTTAAGTTAAGTATCCATACCAATTTCTACTTGGTATAGATTTAGACTGAGAATGAATAACCCTAATATTGGTAAAAATATTTTATGTTGTCGACATGAAATTTCGAGTGACAGAAGAATGCAAATTAAGTCGTTCGCCATGTAGTATTGATCAATACAGGGTACAGTGGGTTGATCACCCAACATACTCGTGATTTTATGACCGCTTAGCAAAAGTCAATATGTCATTTCAAAAATATATTTTGAAAACAAAGGAAGTAATTTCCTATCAGTTAAGATTTCTTCAGAACTTTTGTTCAGTTGATAAAGGTTTAAAAGTATGAAAACATAATTCTTGATTATGTTGTTTTATACATAAATTTTATACTTGTTGGGCATGTAAATGCTCATTCTTTCTTTAAATTAAATGTTTTCAGTGGAAACTGAGCATATAGAAGGTTCTGGAAAGCACAAGGACAAAGGCAAGTTGAATGCTTAAGAAGATATGGTTCCTATCTGTAATAGATATATTTATTGTAAATAATTACTATGTTAATTATCTTATTTCAAAGATTTAAAGGTCTTAGAACTTGGGAATGTAATAATAAGATTGCAATAACTAGTAATTACCTTCCTATTAAGTATGAATGCATGGAAATGTACGTTTATGTTTAGTACCGTGGAGCACCATATGCGGAGTTTAAAGGTACTCAGATTTGGGGGCGTCACAAGTTGATATCAGAGCTGAAGGTTAGAAACCATAGGTGGAGGCACCTTAGGCTATAACCTTGAGAAGATGGAGAAGTCGGAAGGTAAAAGAAACTTAGATAGAGTTTGTTAAAAGATGGATTAAGGAAATTCATCAGTTAAAAGTATAAAAAATTAGTGGAAAGATAAACTCATAAAGAGTTTGAAAGGGAACAGTAAGAGAAGATGAACTCAGGAAGAGTTGTAAGAGATAAATTGAGGAAATTTATCGATAAATGTTGAAATAAGTAAAAATAACATAAAATAAATTGTTATTTGTAATAGTAAACAATAATTTTTGTTATGTACTAATCAAAGTAATATATTTGATTGGAGATGTCAGAAGATGATGTGACTAGAGTTATTCACTCAGTCAGCAAGGAGTTGATTGCTCCACATGAGTTAGCACCCGAGCCGAAATTGATTGTGGTAATGGAGAGTGTTCCAAGTATGGATCTTCAGTTTGAAGATGACATGAAAAAAGAAGTGTTGTCTGAAGTAGCTTATAATAAAGCGTCTGAAGCGGCATATTCTGAGAAAATATTTGAAGATGAACCTATGGTGGATTTAGGAAATGATTATGAAGAGTATCCAGAACTAGAACTCAGTGATGAAGAGGAAGTAAATTCCAAGGAGACTCAAATAGAGCCAGAAGTAGAGTCAATTGAGGAAGAAAGGAAAAGCGCCGCAGAAGTTGCAAATGAGCAATTAAAAAAGGAATTTCAAGATTTGAAGCATAAGGTGTTTTTCTTAGAATAAATGTGGGAGAGAGAAAGGTTATTGAATAATAAATTGAAAAGGGTGTTAAGTGAGATGACAGTAGAGCATGACGAGTTGAATGTCATAAATAACCTTTTAATAAAAAAATTCAGCGGATCTATCACTTTCAACTGTTAAAATACTCAGTGATAAAGAATTAATAGCACACGGTACTCTCCAGTAACACGTGGTACTCTACAATACGACACAGTATTTCGTATTATTATCACAATAACAATTACATAATATTTTATATTATTGAACCAATTATTGTCACAATAGCAATTGCACAATATTTGATATTATTGAACCAATTATTATCACAGTAGCAATTCCACAGTATATCACCAATAATTGTCACAGTAGCAATTACACAATATTTCATATTATTAAACTAATAATTGTCATCGTAGAAAGGGTAGTAGTGGAAATTTATGTAATTAAAAAGTCACGAATATTAAGTAGTTAGGCAGATTCATTATTTGATGAACACTAATATATATAATATTAATACATTAAGTCAATCATGCAGAAGATAGATTATATAATAATAATGGTTAAATAATTGAAAAGGTGTGAATAATTGTTGAATAATTGAAAATGTGTGAATAATTGTGACTAACTGATGAATAAAATATTGAAAAAGTGTGAATAATTGTGAATGATTGAAAATGTTTGAATAATTGATGAATAAAATATTAAAAAAGTGTGAATAATTGTTGAATAATTGAAAAGGTGTGAATAATTGATAAATAAAATATTGAAAATCATGTGTTGATTAAAGATAAAGTGTGATACTTGATGTGTGGTAGATGTTGGTTAAATTTTTGCTATAAATAGGGGGCTTAGCATAAGGAGTTTCATAACTTCTATGCTTATCCTTCCTTCCACTCTCTAAAAATTGATTAGTGTCATGACTTATGAGAGAGAGAGAGAGAGAGAGAGCTTTAAGGTCATCTTTACTTTCTCCTCTATGACTTCACAAACTATTCCTTACTTTGATGGCTCTACGAACTTATAGATTATTCTGCAAGACATATTTCACACTTCGAACAGGCAGAATAATTTTATGAGTTATTCTTTACTGATCAACAGTCTTTACCTTGAGCATTACAAGAAGACTTAAGAATACTTTGTTCAGTCTTCATAGTACGATCGTTTCATAGTTCCACGATTCTTCTGCATTTTATGACTGAGGAAAGAGCTTTGCAATTCATCAATCTGTTGCTCTATGAAAGATGAGTCAAATCTGTGATCAATGATGATTTTGCGAATAGGCAGAGTTACTCTACTATTGTCTTGATATTGCTGTACTATTTACCTGTCATATTATCTATACATTTGCTCAACAGATCAACCTAACAAGTTTGATCATTCTAATTCTAAGTCCTTGTACATCATGTTATCATTAAGGATTTTACAAAACTTACTTATACAAATATATATTAATCATAATATTTTACGAACACTTGGATTACTCTGCTAACAATTGATGCAAGCATGCAGGAGTAACTCTACTATTGATTCTATTTATTACATATAAAATCAACTCACAAGATCAATATAACAATCTTCATCTTTTCTATTCTAAGTCTTTGTACAATATATTTCTCAGATAAAGACTTTACAAAACTTACTAATTACAAATATACTTTAAGACACTATTAATCATTAATTCAAATGCATAAGATCTATCGATTGTTTGTTATTAATTAAACAACCCACATTTATCATCAACTCACATTCAACACATAATGATATTCATTATTACACCATCACATTCATCACATAGCCACATAATCACATTGTCATGTCATCACATTCATCATCAAATCATATAATCACATAAACATATATAAATTCGTAATCACACATAAGCACATAAGTATATAAACACATAAACATTTACACAATCATAGTAGTCATCATTAAATCAAAAAGACTTCAATAGTCTCTTCTAAATTGGGTCCCAACAACTATATTTGTGACGCCCCCAAAATAGGTCCACACGACCCATTCTGAGTTGCCAGATATCGCACTATAAAAATCAAATATAAACTTTATTTATACAATCGTTGAACTGTCGTGCAGAGTTCGACAACAGATAAGCTGTGAGTTTTAATATAAATATATATAATACTCTCGTGGTGCCTTGACCACAAGACCTTACAATGGTACCTTACATAAAGGTACAGTCAATAATTATTTTAGAAATTAAAATCTTTGGAAAATACTGAAGGAAACCTTCGTACATGGGAGGCCATGTGTCTAGGTTATGATAGATATCATATGTTCACAGAATTATCCTTGGTTGACCCAAAAGTCTCCAAAGAAAAACAAGAAGATTACTATCATCTTATTTCCAATGGTGAGTCTTCTCTTCACATATAATTATCTCCGTTGTCTCCAAGCGAAAATTATATTTCAAATAAATTCCAAGATCATATAGGTAGTGCTCGTAGATATACTCAGTAAGTGGATGTGCACAACCATATCTTATAATAACACGATGTTGTATGTCATTAGACATCTTATATGATAGTGGCAAAACACCCTTCCAAAGTTGGGTTCACCTCACCCTATTCGGTTCACCAAAATTAAATATCAAATGATGTATACAATACGACATACTTATCTAAAGTTCTCAACTAAATTATTTTCATACTATCTAGGGAGAACCTCAACAGCTATAGACCACCGTTCTATTCCCCTGTTATCCCCGCCTGACCCAGCTACACTCTTATTACCTAAAAAGAATTGTGAAGTAAAAAGGGTGAGCACAACTAGCCCAACAAAGAATATCATAACTAAAGATAATTTACATCATCAATAGCCTTCATTAGTAATAAATCAGAGATTTACGACATATGATAGATGATAAAACTTTTCAACCATAGTTGCAGCAGAACGAGCAATCCATTAGAAGAGTCAAATAGACCATCAGGTCTATTATCTTCTCCATGTTAAAAGTCCTCAAATAATGTTTTATCCATGTAACATAAATCAATAATTCCTGTCCACAATCATATGAATAATTCATAATCATAATTGTGATTCTAAATTCCTCTTCGCACCCAGGACGAAAATAATTTTCATCACCTATCTTCACCTGAAATATCAAAAATCATGGTTATACCAAATCACAATTGTGACGCCCCCAAAATAGGTATACAACACCCATTCTGAGTCGCCAAATACATGGTACAGAAAGCAAACTATAACTTCAATAATACAAATGTCGTGCAAAATACGACAACACATACTGTGAGTTTAAATACAAATATTGTCTTCTAGACAATATCCACACTCAAATAAATCCTCATTACAATTATTCAAACACTATTTTACAGAAATAGTGAGGACTGCTAATACATCTTTCTAGAACCATTATTCCATACCCCGACTAGATCCTGCTATGTTCTCACCTCCTGAGAAGAAAAATGGAACAAAAAGGAAAAGGGTGAGCTCAACTAGCCCAGTAAAGAATATTATGACTAAGATAATATACAACAAATTATCGTTAGTCTTCAACAGGGAAAAATCTGATAAAATATAATCGACAACAAGTTTTAGATCAACAACTGCAGCGGAAACAACAAACCATTAGAAGAGTCAAGTAGAGAAAGAATTCTACTATCTTCTAAGATTTAAAAGTCCATCATCAATATTTTATCCCTGTAGCATCAATTAATAATCATCTTTAACCAAATATTCATCTTTGCACTACAGGCCAAAGATATTCATTTGTATCACCTGTCAGTCATGTTCATCTCAACACCTGTTCATCTTTGCACTACAGGCCAAAGATATTCATCAAGTAATCATACATCTTTGCACTACAGGCCAAAGATATTCATCAAGTAATCATACATCTTTGCACTACAGGCCAAAGATATTCATTAATATCATCATTTAGGACTGAGGATGATGAAAAATATCTTAAAGAGAACGAATCCAATGAGACAGAAGGACAAATAGTAGGGATCCGTATAACAGTTTATCCAAGATCAATAATACTTCATAATAATCAATTGTGAAGCAGAATTCAAAAATAAAGATTAAAACATGGATACAATCAAAGATAGTAACCATAATAGACATCTTGGACAAAAAGGGAAAATTTTATTTTTCGGTGAATAGTGCCGTATTCGTGAATAGTACCGTATACGTGAATAGTACCGTATACGTGAATAGTAACCCCGACACAAAAAGTTCCAAATTTGATAAAAACTCATATCAATATTTCAGCATAATGATATTGAAGAAAATAATATCATCAAGAAGAAAATAATATCCCTTACCTCAAAATATCAGTACTTCTGGTCGGAATACCGGTATAAGGCTGAAAGAAACTTGCTCTGATGAATAGAAACTCTCAAAGTATCTAAATACTCACAAAATACACTCAATAATCTAGAGAGAGAAAGAGACAAAACTTGTTTCTGGTGTAATTTTCAATTCTAACTTAGCCCTCTATTTATAGGAAAATTTTGGTAGGTTTGACCTGCAACCTGATGGCTTTACCTGCTACTATTCCCACCTACCACATTTGAAATATAATTCAGTACATTTCTTCACCAACCACAAGTGGGGCCCACCAATTCTAGAATTTTCCATCAAAATGATAAACTCCGAAAATTCAACAATTTCTGAACCAGTCATCTTGTAAAATTCGTAATAAATCATACGTTCATTTTTAACGGTTCAAAATTTGTGGACATATACTCAACTTATATATGTATAACATATCCAAAATTTACCACGATCCAACGGTCGGATTAAAAATTATAACCCCCGCAAAATATCTCAAAAACCCTGATTTTTAATACCTCCATTCCGACAAAAATATGGATAAAAACCTCAACATTAACTCCTTCATTTTTAACCACAAAAATATATCCCTCATTTATATCCACATAAAATAAATATTTCCTTATCATATGAATCAATAATTAATTATTCATAAATAATATTACAGAATCACATTTATGACAACCAGGCCGTTCCCAGGAAAGAGGGGGCTTTCCAATAAGGATTTCTCCTTACTGGCGCGTAATTAGATGACCAAACCTCTCCTTAGACAGAACTTTCTAGACATTGCCAATAATGTTATCTAATAATATTATTCAAATAATATGAATTATTGATCTGATAAATGAAAATACTGTGCAGCAACAATTATTGAAACAACAATAATATAAAATATCAACACAGCAATTATTGAACCAATAAAATAAAATATTGAACAGTAATCACTGTAACAATTATTGAGTAGTGCCTTCTTACGTACGAATCAATAATTCAACTATACTGTGCAATCCGTGTGCTACTATGCAACCACGCGTTATTACTGTATTTTTAACCACCGGGTATTTAAACAGTGTTAACGGTAACAACTACGCCATTATTTATAAACAACTTATACTTGTCGTTTTCTTCATCCAATCGCTTTCCGTTATGGGGCCCACACAAGGCTGCGCCGTCGTACGAATATTCCCCGACAGCAAGAATATTCCACGACCAAACGAATATTCCCCGACAAAATAAATATTTTATAACCACTTGCTTATTTTGCAAAATTTGCACATTTCACCCATAACCAAAGTATTATATCAAATTAACCCCTTATTATTCACAATAATATTTAGAGAAAATTTGATTTTATTCATTAATAAGTTGGGGTCTTACAACCTCCCCTCCTTATGAAATTTCGTCCTCGAAATTGACGTACGTACCTGATGTTTTAAAAAGGTGAGGATACCTCGCTTTCATTTCTGATTCCAACTCCCAGGTCATTTCTTCAATAGCATGGTTTCTCCACAAAACCTTAACTTGTGGTATAACCTTCGTGCGTAGGACATGCTCTTTCCTATCCAAGATCTTAACAGGTACCTCCTCGTACGTTAAATCTTCAGCTATCTCGTCTGGTTCTAACTCAATAATGTGGTTCGGGTCTTTAACATATTTACGAAGCATAGATATGTGAAAAACATTATGAACACGAGACATGCTTGGAGGTAATGCGAGTCTATATGCCACATTTCCTATTCGCTCAAGAATTTCAAATGGACCAACAAATCTTGGATTGAGCTTTCCTCTCTTCCCAAATCTTGTAACTCCCTTCCATGGTGCAACACGTAATAATACATGATCCCCAGTATTAAATTCCACGTCCTTCCGATGAAGATCCGCATAACTCTTTTGTCGATCCTGTGCCGTTTGTATACGTTGTCGAATCGTTTAGATCTTCTCTGTAGTAATGCGTACCAATTCTGGTCCCAACAATGTTGCTTCACCCACCTCGTCCCAGCATACTGGAGAACGACATTTTCTTCCATACAACGCCTCAAATGGAGCCATACCTATGCTCGCCTGATAACTGTTGTTGTAGGAGAATTCCACCAATGGTAGGTACTTATCCCAACTCCCTTTGAGATCTAAGACACAAAGTCTTAATAGATCTTCAAGAGTTTGAATAGTCCGTCCGTTTGAGGATGGTATGCTGAACTGAATCGTAAATCCGTGCCCATAGCTTTCTGCAAGCTAACCCAAAATCGTGAAGTGAATCTTGGGTCACGATCCGAAACTATGGATACTGGCATGCCATGCAATCTCACAATCTCGTTCACGTACATACTAGCAAGACGTTCAAGGGAATAAGTCTCACGTATCGGCAAGAAATGAGCGGACTTGGTTAATCTATCAACAATAACCCAAATCGCATCTATGCCTTGAGAAACCTTGGGAAGACCCGTAACAAAATCCATAGTAATGTGTTCCCACTTCCATTTCGGAATCTCAAGTGGTTGCAATGGACCCTTTGGTACTTGATGCTCCGCTTTTACACGTTGACAAGTTAAACATCTCGAGATAAACTCCGCGATTTCTCTTTTCATATTGCTCCACCAAAATGTATGTCGAAGATCGTGATACATTTTGGTACTCCCAGGATGGATTGCAAACGGTGTGTTGTGTGCCTCCATCATTATTCTATGCTTCAAGTCAAAATCGTTAGGAACACAAAGTCTGGAGTTGACTCGAAGTATTCCTTCTTCATCGATTCTTGCTTCTGGAATAGCACCTTCTTGCACTTTCTTCTTCATACGCATCAGCTCTATATCCGTAGCTTGAGCAGCTTTAACTTTATCGATTAAAGTCGGTTCTACTCGTATATTTGATATCATCATGTGGGTACTTGGAGCCTTCATCTCTATCTCCATCCTTTGCAAGTCATACAAAATGGGTCTTTGTGTTAACAACATTGCACTCGTACCCGCGTATAATCTTCTACTCAATGCGTCAGCTACTACGTTCGCTTTTCCAGGATGATATTGGATGGTATGATCGTAATCTTTCAACAGCTCAAGCCAACGTCGTTGCCGCATGTTGAGTTCCTTTTGGGTGAAGAAATATTTGAGGCTTTTATGATCTGTATAGATCTCCACTTTCTCCCCATACAGGTAGTGTCTCCAGATTTTCAACGCAAAAACGACTGCTGCCAACTCCAAATCATGAGTAGGATAATTCCTCTCATATTCTTTGAGTTGTCGTGAGGCATAGGCTATGACTTTCCCATGTTGCATGAGAACACATCCTAACCCTTTGCCTGAAGCATCGCTGTAGATAACAAATCCATCCGAACCAGATGGTATTGTCAGAACAGGTGCCAAAATGAGTCTCCTCTTGAGTTCTTGGAAACTCTTCTCGCATTCCTCACTCCATACGAATTTTGTATCTTTCCGAGTCAGCTGAGTTAACGGAGTAGCGATTCGAGAAAATCCTTCCACAAATCTCCGATAATAACCAGCTAAGCCTAGAAAGCTACGTACTTCGATTACCTACTTAGATTGCTCTCAACTGTGACTCATATCCCAACCTTCGATAGCACGTCACAATGACACCTATCAGTTTACTACCGCACGAATATGGCGTCCCCTACGGAGAGTCTGGATTCAGTGCATTCCATAAAGGAAGTCACCAGATAAAGGCTCGGTTATCAACTTCTATAGTTAGGTTTTTAACTCCCGAAGTTCAATAGGAGTCATTCGATATAAGATTTTAGAAATGAGTTTTGTATCGGGTTGAAGATCAATACAAAAATTCAATATCACGCTCTGGGTTAAGCCAGGAAATTCTTCAGGAAATACGTCAAAATTTTACTAACAATAGAAATATCATTCACATCTAACGTATTTTTGTTCAAGTTCATAACATAGCTAAGAAAGCTTGACATCCGTTTTTCAATAAACGAATGACTTTACGGCTTGATATGAAAGAGTTTGACTTCAATGGTTTGGTTG
Organism: Panax notoginseng; assembly: GCA_016801055.1. Lineage (NCBI taxonomy): Eukaryota > Viridiplantae > Streptophyta > Magnoliopsida > Apiales > Araliaceae > Panax > Panax notoginseng. Next base: position 220,898,154 of record CM029012.1, on the reverse strand, counting down.
CTTGAATTTGAATAACAGGTTGCTTTAGGAATATGAAAACTAACAACCTTACAAAAGCAATCAATTTTAGCATGATGAGTGGTTAACCAATCAATTCCTAAAATCACATCAAAAGCAAGTATCTTTAAAGAGATAAGATCAACAGGTAATGTGATAGTGCCAACTTGGATCATGCAAGATTTATAAACTGTAGATGTAACGAAGGTTTCACCCAACGGAGTTTCAACAGATAAGTTAAAGTCCAATTTCTCCGGAGTCAAGTTTAAACGTTGAGCACAAGCAGGAGAGATAAAAGAATGGGTAGAACCGGTATCTAATAAGGTATAAACTTCGCAAAAATTTATAATTAACTAACCCGTGCTAATTTCGTTCGGGTTCCTCGCATTCTGACCAGTCACGAAAAACGCTCTTCCAGGAACCGTTGACTTTGACTTATCCGGGACAACTTTTAGAGTCACCATCCCCGCTGAACTTGGTTTTACTACAGAACACTCTCGAGCTATATGACCCTCCTTTCCACAGTTATAACATACCTTGAACTGCTGTGGGCAGTTTGGACTTATATGTCCCTCCTCTCCGCATCTGTAACATCTAACTGGCGGTCGTTCTCCTCCCCTAGAATTTGTTCCTGGTGCTGGTGCTGCTATCGACGTCTTCCTGTCATCGTTAAATCTTCTCTTCTTGAAATTTTCACTTGACTCACCTCTCCTATTATCATGGCCACGATGACCACCCGAGTGGTTACCGCTTTTGTCCGAATGCTTTCCTTCCCTCTGGTTGTCATTGCTTCGATGACTGCCGCCACCGGTATGACCCTGGTTGTGGTCCCTCGGTTGAACATACTCATTATCTCGCTCTAATAATTGAGCCCTGTTTACAACATCTGAATATAAAGAAAATTTATGAGAGATAAGATATTGTCGAATCTCGGGTTTTAGACCTCTCAGAAACATCCTTGTCATTCGTTCCTCATTTTCGACCAAATGAGATGCAAACCTGGATAACTCTGCAAACTTCGCCTCGTACTGGGACACCGTCATGTTATTTTGTTCCAGTCTGATAAACTCCACCTCCTTCATATGACGAATACTTTCAGGAAAGTACTTGTCATTGAACAGTTTTTGAAATGTTTCCCAGGACATGTTGAGTGCGTCAGGCTGGGTACGCTTCACAGACTCCCACCAGTAGTCTGCCTCACCGCGGAACATAAAAGTGGCGAATGGAACCTTCTGTTCCTCCGTGCATCCCAAGACATCGAATATCTTGGTAATTTGCTTGACCCACGTTTCCGCCATGATCGGATCCGGCTTTCCCTTAAATTCTGGTGGTCCCAATTCTTTGAACTGCTTAGCTGTGACAAACCGGGCGTTGTTATCATTTCCACCCGTATTCTGCGCACGAGTCTCCCTCGTCTGATTTTGCATGAACTGTAAAAAGCTCCTAAACATTCCATCATTCATCGTTTGCTCGGTAACGTTGTTTACAGGAGGAATATTGCCTTCCTGTTGCACGTTCCCCTGGGTAGTGATCAAAGGTGTCTCCACGGTCTGATTTACTCCATTATTAACGTTCTCAGCTGCCATTCTTAAATACTGTCATAAAACAAGGGTTAATAGTCATGTCATATATTATCCCTATACTCTGACCGACCAAATAAACACCAAATAAACTTAGTAAAGTCATACTAGTGAAGGAATTCCCCGTCTCTCCCCTCCTAGTTCTCACATCTCAGCCAGGGATCATATCCCTAAGCTTTGATACCAACTGTGACGCCCCCAAAATAGGTATACAACACCCATTCTGAGTCGCCAAATACATGGTACAGAAAGCAAACTATAACTTCAATAATACAAATGTCGTGCAAAATACGACAACACATACTGTGAGTTTAAATACAAATATTGTCTTCTAGACAATATCCACACTCAAATAAATCCTCATTACAATTATTCAAACACTATTTTACAGAAATAGTGAGGACTGCTAATACATCTTTCTAGAACCATTACTCCATACCCCGACTAGATCCTGCTATGTTCTCACCTCCTGAGAAGAAAAATGGAACAAAAAGGAAAAGGGTGAGCTCAACTAGCCCAGTAAAGAATATTATGACTAAGATAATATACAACAAATTATCGTTAGTCTTCAACAGGGAAAAATCTGATAAAATATAATCGACAACAAGTTTTAGATCAACAACTGCAGCGGAAACAACAAACCATTAGAAGAGTCAAGTAGAGAAAGAATTCTACTATCTTCTAAGATTTAAAAGTCCATCATCAATATTTTATCCCTGTAACATCAATTAATAATCATCTTTAACCAAATATTCATCTTTGCACTACAGGCCAAAGATATTCATTTGTATCACCTGTCAGTCATGTTCATCTCAACACCTGTTCATCTTTGCACTACAGGCCAAAGATATTCATCAAGTAATCATACATCTTTGCACTACAGGCCAAAGATATTCATCAAGTAATCATACATCTTTGCACTACAGGCCAAAGATATTCATTAATATCATCATTTAGGACTGAGGATGATGAAAAATATCTTAAAGAGAACGAATCCAATGAGACAGAAGGACAAATAGTAGGGATCCGTATAACAGTTTATCCAAGATCAATAATACTTCATAATAATCAATTGTGAAGCAGAATTCAAAAATAAAGATTAAAACATGGATACAATCAAAGATAGTAACCATAATAGACATCTTGGACAAAAAGGGAAAATTTTATTTTTCGGTGAATAGTGCCGTATTCGTGAATAGTACCGTATACGTGAATAGTACCGTATACGTGAATAGTAACCCCGACACAAAAAGTTCCAAATTTGATAAAAACTCATATCAATATTTCAGCATAATGATATTGAAGAAAATAATATCATCAAGAAGAAAATAATATCCCTTACCTCAAAATATCAGTACTTCTGGTCGGAATACCGGTATAAGGCTGAAAGAAACTTGCTCTGATGAATAGAAACTCTCAAAGTATCTAAATACTCACAAAATACACTCAATAATCTAGAGAGAGAAAGAGAGAAAACTTGTTTCTGGTGTAATTTTCAATTCTAACTTAGCCCTCTATTTATAGGAAAATTTTGGTAGGTTTGACCTGCAACCTGATGGCTTTACCTGCTACTATTCCCACCTACCACATTTGAAATATAATTCAGCACATTTCTTCACCAACCACAAGTGGGGCCCACCAATTCTAGAATTTTCCATCAAAATGATAAACTCCGAAAATTCAACAATTTCTGAACCAGTCATCTTGTAAAATTCGTAATAAATCATACGTTCATTTTTAACGGTTCAAAATTTGTGGACATATACTCAACTTATATATGTATAACATATCCAAAATTTACCACGATCCAACGGTCGGATTAAAAATTATAACCCCCGCAAAATATCTCAAAAACCCTGATTTTTAATACCTCCATTCCGACAAAAATATGGATAAAAACCTCAACATTAACTCCTTCATTTTTAACCACAAAAATATATCCCTCATTTATATCCACATAAAATAAATATTTCCTTATCATATGAATCAATAATTAATTATTCATAAATAATATTACAGAATCACATTTATGACAACCAGGCCGTTCCCAGGAAAGAGGGGGCTTTCCAATAAGGATTTCTCCTTACTGGCGCGCAATTAGATGACCAAACCTCTCCTTAGACAGAACTTTCTAGACATTGCCAATAATGTTATCTAATAATATTATTCAAATAATATGAATTATTGATCTGATAAATGAAAATACTGTGCAGCAACAATTATTGAAACAACAATAATATAAAATATCAACACAGCAATTATTGAACCAATAAAATAAAATATTGAACAGTAATCACTGTAACAATTATTGAGTAGTGCCTTCTTACGTATGAATCAATAATTCAACTATACTGTGCAATCCGTGTGCTACTATGCAACCACGCGTTATTACTGTATTTTTAACCACCGGGTATTTAAACAGTGTTAACGGTAACAACTACGCCATTATTTATAAACAACTTATACTTGTCGTTTTCTTCATCCAATCGCTTTCCGTTATGGGGCCCACACAAGGCTGCGCCGTCGTACGAATATTCCCCGACAGCAAGAATATTCCACGACCAAACGAATATTCCCCGACAAAATGAATATTTTATAACCACTTGCTTATTTTGCAAAATTTGCACATTTCACCCATAACCAAAGTATTATATCAAATTAACCCCTTATTATTCACAATAATATTTAGAGAAAATTTGATTTTATTCATTAATAAGTTGGGGTCTTACAACAATTCCTACTCATAATCATACTAATAAATTCATCTTTACACTACGGCCAAAGACATACAACTGTATTTTAGAAGAGTCAAGTAGAGCATGATATCTACTATCTTTTACGAATTAAAACTGTATAATCAATATTTTATCGCTGAGACTCAACTTAATAAATAATCCACATCATCGAATCATCCCTGCACTACGGCCAAGGATATTTATGTAATCATCAATGGTCATGATTATACCGAGTAATCCCTGGTTATAATCTTACCAATAACTGTCCATCAATGCACTACGGGCCAATGAGGACTTTTACCACATCATCAATAATATTACGGGTCATGATTATACCGAATGATCCCTGGTCATAATCACACCAATAAACAATTCATCTATGCACATAAAGCCAACAATACTCTTAAATCAATAGTTCAGCTTTGCACGTAAGTCAAAGATATATAACTATAAAATCAATAATCAACATTCCATCTATATACAACTGTAAAAACCAATAATTAACAGTCCATCTTTGTACGTAAGCCAAAGACATACAACTGTAAAACGAATAATCAACAATCCATCTATGCACGTAAGCCAAAGATGACTTTCATCACAATATAAGCATGAGGATGATGACAATGATATAAGCATTAATCAAACGAAATCAAGGATAAATATTAAAGACTTTAAATTTATCCAAATATTATCAATCACTTAATAATCTCATAATCTAATATCATGAATATTATAATAATATTTTAATCATTTCTTAAATTTATAAATAATTTATTTTAATTGTTTACACTTTACCAAATAATACATTTAATCATTCAAAAATGCCACACTCATAAGATTTCATCACCAATGATCAAATCCCTCATCAAAAATCTGCATATACCTTATATAGGATTTTCAAGCCATAAAATCCTAGTTACCAATTTTTCAACTTCACATAACATATTTAACTCATATGTTCGTAACTAAACTATTTTCATAAAAAATACCAAATTAGTCCCTAAAAATTATTCTTTTCTGGGATTTAGTATAATATACTCCCATATTGAACATATATTTTTCTCAGAATTTTTAAAATTTATTTACTATTTTTTATATAGCCAAAACTGCCGAATATTTAGATATTTATCATAAATTACACTTTTGTCCAAAAATTCTGAAATTTACAGGTTATACTCTTGTTATATACATGTACTTCTAATAAAATTTTTACCAATTTTGGAGTCAACCACAAGGAGTTATAAGGATTTACTTCTAAAATAGTCTTTTCCCATAAAATTCATAACTCCTAATCTATACATCCAAAAATCGCCATTTTTGGACATAATCTAGAAAACTCAACAAACTATCATTTTAAATTTTTTCAAAATTTTTGAGGGTCAGAAAAATTACGAAGCTGCAAATGGATTTTCACCCGCATTGCGGTAATCCACGTAGACAAATCATTTCCACAATTTAATAAGGAATGAATACGAAGGATCATTCACCATGCATGTGGTAGTCCACACAGACAGGTTATTCTAACATAATAATAAAGAATAGAATAACAGAAGAATTCACCATGCATGCGGTAGTCCGCGTAGACAGGTTATTCTAACAGAATAATAAAGAATGGAACCAGGTCATGCGTAATCCGCAAACACAGGATATTCTAACAGAATAATAAAAAATTGAACCAGGTCATGCGTAATACGCATAGATATGATATTCCAACAGATTAATAAAGAATGGAATAACAGAAGAATTTTACCATGTATGCGGTACTTCGCATAGACAGGTTATTCCAACATAATAATAAAGATTAGAATAATAGAAGAATTTCACTATGTATGCAGTCCTTCGCATAGACAGGTTATTCCAACATAATAATAAAGAATGAAATAATATAAGAATTTTACCATGTATGCAGTAATTCGCTTAGACAGGCTATTCTAACATAATAATAAAGAATGGAATAACAGAATAATTTCACCATGTATACGGTAGTCCGCGTATACAGGTTATTCTAATAGAATAATAAAGAATGGAATAACAATAGCTCTCTTCATGAATACGAAAGAAATAATACCCCTTATACAATAATGATATCCCTTATCTCAGAAGAAGACTGGATACTGGAATAGTGAGGTAGCAGACTTCTCTTCTTCTTTCTCTCTATAGATTCTCTCTCTATAGCTTCTCTCTCTATAATTTTTCTATAATAATTGCTCTATAGCTTTAGTGAATTGGTGAAAAATAATGAAGGAATGAACTTCTATTTATAAAAAAATATAGTTTCGATAAATGCACGTTTTGGGGCTCAAAATATTACAGTATAATACCTTCCTCTTTTTCTTCATTTTTAATTTAGTCCTCCAAGTATTATCAAACTTGCACCACCTCCCCTAATAGTAAATCATGTGAATCAATAGTAAATCATGTGACTCAATAGTTCTAATCATGTGAAAAAACTAATTATAGTATAGTACCTTCAACTATACCTCTATTTTTAGTTTAGTCATGCAAGTATTATCTTGCACCAATTCCCCTAATAGTAAATCATGTGAATTAATAGTACACACATGTGAACACATAGTTATAAGCATGTGAATTAATAGCAATTAATTGCTCATTTATCCGGTTAATTACCCGATTGGTCAATATAACCTCCAGACATAAATTATTATCGAAATAAATGTCGATTTCCACAAACACTAATAATCCCAACACAATAGAAATATCAATTTCATCTTTAATCAACACGAACTTATTCATCATTAATATTATAATTCATAATATTTAACAAGCAGGTCGTTCCCAAGAAAGAGAAGGCTTTCCGATAAGGATTTCTCCCTATTGGCGCGCAATTAGATTATCTAACCTCTCATTGTCAGAACTTCTAGACATTATCAATATTGCAAATAATAATATGAATAATTTTGTTGTCTCAATTATTGATTTAATAATATAACATATTATGTAGATGATACTGTGACAATAATTGAATCAATAATATGAGAGATATGATGTAACAATTAGTGTAGCAATAATTGAGTATAACTGAGTGACTTCTCACGTAAGCATCAATAATCAATACCGTGTGCTACTATGTAACCACGCGTATTACTGTACTTTTACTACCAGACAGTTCAATAGTTTTAACGGTAATACTTTCGTCGTTATTTTTATAAAATGATAATTCTGTCGTTTTTTTATTACGACAATACTTCCGTTGTGGGGTCCACCAATAATTATGCCGTCGTACGTATATTTCCTGTGAAAACCAATATTCTCCGACCAATCGAATATTCCCCGGCACAATGAATAACAACTTGCTTACTTCGCAAAAAATTTCAAATATCACCATTAACTTTAACCTTTTATCAATTTAACCATTTACGAAATAAAATAATAATTATAAGAAAATTGAATACTTTCATTTCATAAAATTTGGGATCTTAAAATCTCCCCTCCTTATGAAATTTCGCCCTCGAAACTTACGTACGTACCTGGTATTCAAAGAGATGAGAATACCTTGCTTTCTTTTCTGATTGTACCTTCCCGGTTATTTCCTCTATATCATGATTTTCTCATTGCTCATCTCCTGTATTTCAGATATCATTCCAGAATATATCTTCAAAACAAAGGTTAATTGACATATCATAATTTGACAACTTATTAAGTAAAAATTTTAGCTTAGGTAAGTCACACACTAGCTAAGTATATTACTCGTCTCTCCCCTCCTAGTTCTAAACTCATACCTCCGCCAGTGATCATATCCCTAAGCTCTGATACCATTTGTGACGCCCCCAAAATAGGTCCACACGACCCATTCTGAGTCGCCACATATCGCACTATAAAAATCAAATATAAACTTTATTTATACAATTGTTGAACTGTCGTGCAGAGTACGACAACAGATAAGCTGTGAGTTTTAATACAAATATATATAATACTCTCGTGGTGCCTTGACCACAAGACCTTACAATGGTACCTTACATAAAGGTACAGTCAATAATTATTTTTGGAAAATACTCAAGAAAATCTTCGTACATGGGAGGCCATGCGTCTAGGTTATGATAGATATCATATGTTCACAGAATTATCCTTGGTTGACCCAAAAGTCCCCAAAGAAAAACAAAAAGATTACTATCATCTTCTTTCCAATGGTGAGTCTTCTCTTGACATATAATTATCTCCGTTGTCTCCAAGTGAAAATTATATTTTAAATAAACTCCAAGATCATATAGGTAGTGCTCGTAGATATACTCAGTAAGTGGATGTGCACAACCATATCTTATGATAACACGAGGTTGTATGTCATTAGACATTTATATGATAGTGGCAAAACACCATTCCAAAGGTGGATTCACCTCACCCTATTCGGTTCACCAAAATTAAATATCAAATGACGTATACAATACGACACACTTATCTAAAGTTCTCAACAAAATTATTTTTATACTATTTAGGGAGAACCTCAACAGCTATAAACCACCGTTCTATTCCCCTGTTATCCCCGCTCGACCCAGCTACACTCTTATTACCTGAAAGGAATTGTGAAGCAAAAAGGGTGAGCACAACTAGCACAACAAAAAATATCATAACTAAAGATAATTTACATCATCAATAGCCTTCATTAGTAATAAATAAGAGATTTAGGACATATGATAGATGATAAAACTTTTCAACCATAGTTACAGTGGAACGAGCAATCCATTAGAAGAGTCAAATAGACCATCAGGTCTATTATCTTCTCCATGTTAAAAGTCCACCAATAATATTTTATCCATGTAACATCAATCAATAATTCCTGTCCACAATCACATGAATAACTCATAATCATAATTATGATTCTAAATTCCTCTTCGCACCTAGGACGAAGATAATTTTCATCACCTATCTTCACCTGAAATATCAAAAATCATGGTTATACCAAATCACAATTTCTGCTCATAATCATACTAATAAATTCATCTTTACACTACGGCCAAAGACATACAACTGTATTTTAGAAGAGTCAAGTAGAGCATGATATCTACTATCTTTTACGAATTAAAACTGTATAATCAATATTTTATTGTTGAGACTCAACTTAATAAATAATCTACATCATCGAATCATCCCTGCACTACGGCCAAGGATATTTATGTAATCATCAATGGTCATGATTATACCGAGTAATCCCTGGTTATAATCTTATCAATAACTGTCCATCAATGCACTACGGGCCAATGAGGACTTTTACCACATCATCAATAATATTACGGGTCATGATTATACCGAATGATCCCTGGTCATAATCATACCAATAAACAGTTCATCTATGCACATAAAGCCAACAATACTCTTAAATCAATAGTTCATCTTTGCACGTAAGCCAAAGATATACAACTATAAAATCAATAATCAACAGTCCATCTTTATCCGTAAGCCAAAGATATACAACTGTAAAAACCAATAATTAACAGTCCATCTTTGTACGTAAGCCAAAGACATACAACTGTAAAACGAATAATCAATAATCCATCTATGCACGTAAGCCAAAGATGACTTTCATCACAATATAAGCATGAGGATGATGACAATGATATAAATATTAATCAAACGAAATCAAGGATAAATATTAAAGACTTTAAATTTATCCAAATATTATCAATCCCTTAATAATCTCATAATCTAATATCATGAATATTATAATAATATTTTAATCATTTCTTAAATTTATAAATAATTTATTTTAATTGTTTACACTTTACCAAATAATACATTTAATCATTCAAAAATGTCACACTCATAAGATTTCATCACCAATGATCAAATCCCTCATCAAAAATCTGCATATACCTTATATAGGATTTTCAAGCCATAAAATCCTAGTTACCAATTTTTCAACTTCACATAACATATTTAACTCATATGTTCGTAACTAAACCATTTTCATGAAAAATACCAAATTAGTCCCTAAAAATTATTCTTTTCTGGGATTTAGTATAATATACTCCCATATTGAACATATATTTTTCTCAGAATTTTTAAAATTTATTTACTATTTTTTATATAGCCAAAACTGCCGAATATTTAGACATTTATCATAAATTACACTTTTGTCCAAAAATTCTGAAATTTACAGGTTATACTCTTGTTATATACATGTACTCCTAATAAAATTTTTACCAATTTTGGAGTCAACCACAAGGAGTTATAAGGATTTACTTCTAAAATAGTCTTTTCCCATAAAATTCATAACTCCTAATCTATACATCCAAAAATCGCCATTTTTGGACATAATCTAGAAAACTCAACAAACTATCATTTTAAATTTTTTCAAAATTTTTGAGGGTCAGAAAAATTACGAAGCTGCAAATGGATTTTCACCCGCATTGCGGTAATCCACGTAGACAAATCATTTCCACAATTTAATAAGGAATGAATACGAAGGATCATTCACCATGCATGTGGTAGTCCACACAGACAGGTTATTCTAACATAATAATAAAGAATAGAATAACAGAAGAATTCACCATGCATGCGGTAGTCCGCGTAGACAGGTTATTCTAACAGAATAATAAAGAATGGAACCAAGTCATGCGTAATCCGCACAGACAGGATATTCTAACAGAATAATAAAAAATTGAACCAGGTCATGCGTAATACGCATAGATATGATATTCCAACAGATTAATAAAGAATGGAATAACAGAAGAATTTTACCATGTATGCGGTACTTCGCATATACAGGTTATTCCAACATAATAATAAAGATTAGAATAATAGAAGAATTTCACTATGTATGCAGTCCTTCGCATAGACAGGTTATTCCAACATAATAATAAAGAATGAAATAATATAAGAATTTTACCATGTATGCAGTAATTCGCTTAGACAGGTTATTCCAACATAATAATAAAGAATGGAATAACAGAATAATTTCACCATGTATACGGTAGTCCGCGTATACAGGTTATTCTAATAGAATAATAAAGAATGGAATAACAATAGCTCTCTTCATGAATACGAAAGAAATAATGTGAGACCCCAAATTTTTTTAAATAAAGATTTAAATTTTTCAAAATATTTTTTTTAATATTAAGGTGTGAATTTGAGATAATATTATAGTTGGGGGTAGTATTTGAAAATTTTGCAAAGTATGCAAGTTGTTATATAATATTCGATTGGTCGGGGAATATTCTTTTTGTCGGGAAATATTCGTACGACGACACAATCATTGGTGGACCCACAACAGAAGAACTGTCGTAGTTAGAAAACGACAGAAATACTTTATGAAAATAACGGCGGAAGTTTTACTGTTGATACTGTTGAAACACCTGGTGTTAAAAGTACAGTAATACGCGTGGTTGCATAGTAGCACACGGTATTGATTATTGATGCTTATGTGAGAAGTCACTTAGTAGTGTTCAATCGGGTATTCGGGACATTTTTTGTGTCGAAGTACTATTCACGAGTTACTATTCATGAGTTACTATTTACGGGTTACTATTCACCCAAATTACTATTCACTCTAGTATTGCTCACTCGGGTATTCGGAGCACTTTTCGTGTCGGAGTACAATTCACGAGTTACTATTCATGAGTTACTATTCACGAGTTACTATTCACGAGTTACTATTAGGGGAGCTGGTGCAAGATTGATAATACTTGCAGGACTAAATAAAAAATGAAGAAAAAGAGGAAGGTATTATACTGTAATTTTCGAGCCCCAAAACGTGCAATTATCGAAACTATATTTTCCTATAAATAGAAGCTCATCCTTTCTTCATTTTTCACCAATTCACTAAAGCTTTAGAGCCATTATTATAGAGAGAAATTATAGAGAGAAGCTATAGAGAGAAAATCTATAGAAGAAGAGAAGTCTGCTCCCTCACTACTCATATATCCAGTTTCTTTCAAAGGTAGGGAATATTATTTTTTTCTTTCATCTTCATGAAGAGAACTTCTGTTATTCCATTCTTTGTTATTATGTTGGAATAACCTGTTTATGCGAAGTACCGCATACATGGTGAAATTCTTTTATTATTTCATTCTTTATTACTCTGTTGGAACATCTTGTCTGTGCGTTCTACGCCGGACCTAGTTCCATTATTTATTATTCTGCTGGAACATCCTGTCTGTGTGTTCTACACCGGACCTAGTTCCGTCTTTATTATTCTGTTGGAACATCATGTCTGTGCATTCTACGCCGGACCTGGTTCCGTATTTATTATTCTGTTGGAATATCCTGTCTGTGCGTTTTACGCCGGACCTGGTTCCGTTAATTATTATTCTATTGGAATAACCTGCTTGTGCGGTCTATCGCATGCCTGGTGATTTCTTTTATTATTCCATTCTTTATTATACACAGTTGGTTAAAGTTTTGACTTCTATACTCCATGAAATTAGTGGAATATCCTTGATATTTGCGCTTCATCCAGTATCTTTTCATGGAAATATTCTTCTGAGCATTCTTGACTTTTACTTTACAAAGAAGTATCATGTTGACAATTTGGATATTATTAGTTCCTGGATAAATTAATTCTTGAACTTGTTTAATTGAATTCCTATAACATTATCATCATCCTCATGTTTATATTATGTTGAAAGTCATCTTTGGCTTACGTGCATAGATGGACTTAGTATGATTATGACCAGGGATCATTCGATATAATCATGAACTGTGATGTGGTAAAAGTCCTCAGTGGCCCGTAATGCATTGATGGACAGTTTTTAGTATAATTATGACCAGGGATTATTCGGTATAGTCATGACCGTGGATGATTTAATAAATATCTTTGGTTCGTAGTACAGGGATGATTAGAAGATGTGGTTTATTTATTAAGCTGAGTCTCAGCGATAAAAATTGATGAAAACATTTTTAAATCATAGAAGATAATAGATTTTATTCTCTACTTGACTCTTCTAAGGATTGCTTATTCCGCTGCAGTTAAACTTGATATCAATTGTATTTTATCAGTTTAACATTGTTGAAGACTATTGATAATTTATTTTGTATTATCTTAGTCATAATATTTCTTACTGGGCTAGTTGAGCTCACCCTTTCTTTCAATGTTCTCTTCAGGAAATGAGAATATAGCTGGGACGAGTCAGGAAAATGAGTGATGGTCCAGAAGATGGTATTAGTAGTCCTCACTATTCTGTTAAATTGTGTGACAATAAATGTAAGACCCCGAAATTTATGAAATAAAAGTATTCAATTTTTTCTTATAATTACTATTCAGTAAATGGTTAAATTGATAAAAGTTTAAAGTTATGGGTGTAATGTGAATTTTTTGAAAATAAGCAAGTGGTTATAAAATAATCATTGTTGTCGGGGAATATTCGCTTGGTCGTGAAATATTCTTTCTGTCGGGGAATATTCGTACGACGGCGCAGCCATTTATGGGCCCCATAACAGAATAACTGTCGGGTGAAGAAAATGACAAATTTGAGTTTTTACAAATAACGGCGTAGTTGTTACCGTTAACACTGTTGGAATACCCGCTGGTTAAAATACAGTAATACGCGTTATTGCACAGTAGCACACGGTATTGCATAGTATTTTTGAAATTATTGATTCATACGTAAGAAGGCACTACTCAATAATTGTTACAGTAATTACTGTTCAATATTTTATTATTGATTCAATAATTGCTGCATTGATATTTTATATTATTGTTGTTTCAATAATTGTCACTGCACATTATTTTCCATTATCAGATCAATAATTCATGTTATTTGAATAATATTATTAGATAACATTATTGGCAATGTCTAGAAAGTTCTGTCTAAGGAGAGGTTTGGTCATCTAATTGCGCGCCAGTAAGGAGAAATCCTTATTGGAAAGCCCCCTCTTTCCTGGGAACGGCCAGGTTGTCATAAATGTGATTCTGTAATATTATCTGTGAATAATTAATTATTGATTCATATGATAAGAAAATATTTATTTTATGTGGATATAAATGAGGGATATATTTTTGTGGTTAAAAATGAAGGAGTTAATGTTGAGGTTTTTATCCGTATTTTTGTCGGAATGGAGGTATTAAAAATTAGGGTTTTTGAGATATTTTGCGAGGGTTATAATTTTTAATCCGACCGTTGGATCGTGGTAATTTTTGTATATGTTATACATATATAAGTTGAGTATATGTCCACAAATTTTGAACCGTTAAAAATGAACGTATGATTTATTATGAATTTTACGAGATGACTGGTTCAGAAATTGTTGAATTTTCGGAGTTTATCATTTTGGTGGAAAATTCTAGAATTGGTGGACCCCACTTGTGGTTGGTGAAGAAATGTGCTGAATTATATTTCAAATGTGGTGGGTGGAAATAGTAGCAGGTAAAACCATCAGGTTGCAGGTCAAACCTACCAAAATTTTCCTATAAATAGAGGGCTAAGTTAGAATTGAAAATCACACCAGAAACATAAGCTTTCTCTCTTTCTCTCTCTATATTATGAAGCATATTTTGTGAATTTTTAGATACTTGGTGAGTTAGTATTCATCAGTGCAAGTTTCCTTCAGCATCATATCCGATATTCAGTCAGAAGTACTGCTCTTTTGAGGTAAGGGATATTAAGGGATTTTAAGGGTTGTTATGATTTTCAGTTTCGTAATTTTTCTGATCTTCAAAAATTCTGCAAAAATTTGAAATGATATTTTGATGAGTTTTCTTGATTGTGTCCAAAAATGGTGATTTTTGGATGTATAGATTGAGAGTTATGAATTTTATGAGAAAATACTATTTTAAAAGTAACAGCTTATAATTCCTTGTGGTTAACTCCAAAATTGATGAAATTTTTATTGGGAGTACATGTATATGATTGAAGTATACTCTGTAAATTTCAGAATTTTTGGATAAAAGTACAATTTTTGATAAATGTCTAAATATTCGGCTATTTTGGCCATATGAAAAATAGTAAATGACTTTTAAAAATTCTGAGAAAAATATATGTTCACTATGGGACTATATTATGCTAAATTCCAGAAAAGAAATATTTTTGGAACTGATTTGGTATTTTTCATGAAAATGGTCTAGTTATGAGTAAATGAATTAAATATGTTTTGTGAAGAAAGAAAATTAGAAAATAGGATTTTATGGCTTGAGAATCCTATATGAGGTATATGCAGATTTTTGATGAGGGTTTTAGTTATTGGTGATGAACTCTTATGAGTTTGGCATTTTAGAATGATTAAATGCATTATTTAGTAAAGTGTAAACAATTAAAATAAATTGTTTATAAGCTTAAGAAATATTATTCTTTCAATATCATTATACCGAAATATTGGTATGTATTTTATTGTGGAATTTCTACCTTTTTGAGTCGGGGTTAATATTCACGAGTTACTATTCATGGATTACTATTCACGAGTTACTATTCATGGGTTACTATTCACGAGTTACTATTCATGACAAAATTGGTTTCTTTTTCTGACCAAATTATAGTTGAGTTATGAATATTACTCTTGAGATTAAATCTATATGTTGATTATATTGTTTTTATCATCATATATAACATTTTTATAACCCTGATGTTGAAATTCTCTTTCGCTTGAGTGTAAAGATGGGTAAATTATTGGTATGATCATGACTATGGGTTCTCTTTGGCCTGTAGTGCAAAGTTGAATTGTGACTGGTATGATCATGACCATTGAATTTATAATTGAATATCTTTAGCTTAAGTGCAAAGGTGAATTGATCAACATGGTTATAATTATTGTTTATATAAATTCTGAAATGATTATATATTTCTTTGAGATATTAATATCTTTGGCCTGTAGTGCAAAGATGAAATATTGATGAATATCTTTGGCCTGTAGTGCAAAGATGAATTGTTGATGAATATCTTTGGCCCGTAGTGCAAAGATGACATGTTGTTGAATATCTTTGGCCAGTAGTGCAAAGATGAACAGATGTTGAGATAAACATGACCAACTGGTGATACAAATGAATATCTTTGGCCGTAGTGTAAAGATGAAGTTATTAGTATGATTATGAACAGGAAATGTGATTTGGTGTAACCATGATCTTTGATGTTTCAGGTAAAGATAGGTGATGAAAATTATCTTCGTCCTGGATGAGAAGAGGAATTTAGAACTACAGTTATGATTATGAGTTATTCATATGATTGTGGACCAGAATTGTTGATTGATGTTACAGGGATAAAACATTATTGATGGATTTTTAACATGGAGAAGATAATAGACTTTATAGTCTATTTGACTCTTCTAATGGATTGCTCGTTCCGCTGCAACTATGGTTGAAATTTTTATCATTTACCATATGTTCTAAATCTCTGATTTATTGTTGATGAAGGCTATTGATAATTGAATTATCTTTAGTCATGATATTCTTTACTGAGCTAGTTGTGCTCACCCTTTTGCTTCATAATTCCTTTCAGGTAATAAGAGTGTAGCTGGGTCGAGCGGGGGTAACAAGGGAATAGAACGGTGGTCATCATTTAGTAGTTATATTTGGTGAAGAAAATAGGGTGAGGCGAACCCAACGTTGGAAGGGTATTTTGTCACTATCATACAAGATGTCTAATGACATACAATCTCGTGTCATCATAAGACAGGGTTGTGCTCATCCACTTGCTGAGTATATCTATGGGCACTACCTATATAATCTTGGTGTTTGTTTGAATTATAATTCTCAATTAGAGACAGTGGAGATAATGATAAGTCAAGAGAAGACTCACCATTGGGAAGAATATGATAGTAATCTTCTCGTTTTTCTTTGGGGTCTATTGGGTCAACCAAGGATAATTCTGTGGCCATATGATATCTATCATAACCTAGACGCGTGGCCTCCCATGTACGAAGGTTTCCTTGAGCATTTTTCAAAGATTCTAATTTCTAAAATAGTTTTTGACTATACCTTTATGTAAGGTGTTACTGTGAGGTGATGTCCACGGTAGGGACATGTGTCACATTTAATATATATTTGTATTCAAACTCACAGCATATGTGTTGTTGTATTTTGTACGACAATTGTTGTAATAGAGTTGTAGTTGTTTTCTGTACCATGTATTTGACGACTCAGAATGGGTTGGATGGAATAGACCTATTTTGGGGTCGTTACAATAAATGTAATGAGGACTCCTTGAGTATGGATATTGTCTAGATGATAATATTCCTATTAGAACGCTCAGTTTATGTATTGTAGTATGTTACACGACAGTTGTATAATTAAGTTTGTATTTGTATTCTGTACCATGTATCTGGCGCCCCAAGATGGGTGATGTATATCTAATTTTGGGGGCGTCACAGTTGGTATCAGAGCTTAGGGATATGATCCCTGGCTAGGATGTGAGAATAGAACTAGGAGGGGAGAGACGGGAAATTCCTTCGTTAATATGACCTACTTAAGTTTATTTGGTATTTAATTGGTCGGTCAGAGTATAGGGATAATATGTGATATGTCAATTAACCCTTGTTTTGTGACAGTGTTTGGGAATGGCATTTGGAAATGCTGAGATAAGCAATGAAGCACATGAGAGCGTTGATTCAGCTCAAGCAAAAGGTAACGACCAACAACACTATAATAATCATACCGGTGGCAACGACTATCGGAACAATGATAACCATCGTGGGGGAAATTATCATGCCAAGAATGGTAACCACTTCGGTGGTAATCATGGCCAAGATAATAGAAGTGGAAATTTCAAGAAGAGAAGGTCATTTAGCTCAATTTTGTCGTATAGTGAAGTCAAGTCCAGCTGGGACGGTGGCACCAAAGGCGGATACAGACAAAACAAATTCGGTAGTTTAAGGGAGAGCGTTTTTCGTGACGAGGAATCGAACGAAGTTATCACGGGTTAGTTAATTATAAATTTTTGCGGAGTCTATACCTTATTAGATACCGGTTCTACCCATTCTTTTATCTCTCTTGCTTGCGCTCAATGTTTAAATTTGACTCTAGAGAGATTAGACTTTGACTTATTGATTGAAACTCCGTTAGGAGAAACCTTCATTTCATGTGCTATCCAAGTCTTGGATGAGAGTCACAGTTTTGAGTGATATTTTTATTGTTAATAAATTTTCTGACGTATTCTTGAAGACTTCTTAAACTACCCCTAGAGCATGAAATCGAATTTTGTATTGACCCCAGTACAAAACCCATTTATAAAACCCTCAAATATTTCATCAACTAAAAGGATCTGGTTACGTTGATTATAATGAGAGTTATAATAAAAGCGTTGGAATAATGAAAATCATGGGTATATGTGGTATTAGTAAGTGTTATGATGAGTTATGTTGGTTATTATGTGAAAACATGAAGGTTTCTTAGAAATCACAAAGGGTTGAAAAATTAGATTTTGGTAAAAACGTAATATGAAATTCAATTGACTATATTTCCTATTATATTTTGAATTTTTGAGTGTGGTCAAGTCCTAGAGTTAGATCTATGAGTTACCTAACTAATCCAAGTGGAATCACTGAATAATGTGTTGTAGATTTTCGTACGGACTGATTTTAGCAAAGGAGTCAAAACTTCAAAATGTCCAAAAAGCTGCTGCCACATTTTTGTAAGGGCTGTTTCGGCCACTTAATTAGTGAGAAAAATTTAGGCCTTTTGGGACATAAAAGTATATGGTATAAAGAACATTGTGTCCAAAAATGAGCTCATTCCGACTTAAAATGAGCAAGTTATGACCATTTCAATATTTAGGTTTTTCGGACGAAAAACGCTATAACCGGAGTTCTACAACTCCGATGACCATGAAATTTAAACTGGAGGCTCACATTAACATGTGTAAGGTCCTTCCAAGATTTGGGAATTTTTGGAGTTAAACTTGAGGTAGCAAATTTCTTAAGGAATTAATTGGAAATTATTTTTTTAAAAATAGTAAATGAATTTTAAAAATTCCGAGAAAAATGTATGTTCATTATGAGACTATATTATGCTAAATCCCAGAAAAGAAATATTTTTAGGACTGATTTGGTATTTTCATGAAAAATGTTTAGTTACGAATATATGAGTTAAATATGTTATGTGAGGTAACAAAGTTGGAAAATTGAATTTTATGGCTTGGAAATCCTATATAGAGCATATGCATATTTTTTTGATGAGGGATTTGATCATTGGTGATGATATCTTATGAGTATGACATTTTTGAATGATTAAATGTATTATATGGTAAAGCGTAAACAATTGAAATAAATTGTTTATAAGTTTAAGAAGTGATTAAAATATTGTTATAAGATTAATGATATTAGATTATAAGATTATTAAGTGATTGATTGCATTGGGATATTCTTGAACCCTGGATAAATTATATTATAAATGTTTAATATTTATCCTTTATCTCATTTGATTGATTCTTTATATCATTATCCTTATGCTTATATTGTGTTGAAAGTTATCTGTGGCTTACGTGCATAGATGGACTTGGTATGATTATGACCAGGGATTGTTCGGTATAATCATGACCGTAATTGAAAACACGATTATCTTTGGCACGTAGTGCATGGATAATTCGTGGTCGTGATACTAAAGAATATCCTTGGCCTGTAGTGCAGGGATGATTCGACGATGTGGATTAATTATTAAGCTGAGTCTCAACAATGAAATATTAATTCATGGATGTGGTAAAAGTCATCTTTGGCCGTAGTGCATAGATGGACTTGGTATGATTATGACCAGGGATTGTTCGGCATAATCATGACCGTAATTGAAAACACGATTATCTTTGGCACGTAGTTCATGGATAATTCGTGGTCGTGATACTAAATAATATCCTTGGCCTGTAGTGCAAGGATGATTCGACGATGTGGATTAATTATTGAGCTGAGCCTCAGCAATGAAATATTAATTCATGGATGTGGTAATAGTCATCTTTGGCCGTAGAGCTTAGATGGACTTGGTATGATTATGACCAAGGATTATTCGGTATAATCATGACCGTAATTGAAAACACGAATATCCTTGGCCCGTAGTGCATGGATAATTCGTGGTCGTGATACTATTAAGCTGAGTCTCAGCATTATTGGTTTTACAGTTGTATATCTTTGGCCTGTAGTGCAAAGATGAATTGTTAATGAATATCTTTGACCGAATTGCAAAGATGAATTTAATGCTTTCAACGATAAAGGTATTCAAGGTATCCTCACCTCTTTATCATACCAGGTACGTACGTAAATTTCGAGAGCGAAATTCTATAAGAAGGGGAGATTGTGAGACCCCAGATTTTTTTAAATAAAGATTTAAATTTTTCAAAATATTTTTTTTAATATTAAGGTGTGAATTTGAGATAATGTTATAGTTGGGGGTAGTATTTGAAAATTTTGCAAAGTATGCAAGTTGTTATATAATATTCGATTGGTCGGAGAATATTCTTTTTGTCAGGAAATATTCGTACGACGACACAATCATTGGTGGACCCACAACAGAAGAACTGTCGTAGTTAGAAAACGACAGAAATACTTTATGAAAATAACGGCGGAAGTTTTACTGTTGATACTGTTGAAACACCTGGTGTTAAAAGTACAGTAATACACGTGGTTGCATAGTAGCACACGGTATTACTTATTGATGCTTATGTGAGAAGTCACTCAGTAGTGTTCAATCGGGTATTCGGGACACTTTTTGTGTCGGAGTACTATTCATGAGTTACTATTCACGGGTTACTATTCACCCAAATTACTATTCACTCTAGTATTGCTCACTCGGGTATTCGGAGCACTTTTCGTGTCAGAGTACTATTCACGAGTTACTATTCATGAGTTACTATTCACGAGTTACTATTCATGAGTTACTATTCATGAGTTACTATTCACGGGTACTATTGATTCACATGATTTACTATTAGGGGAGTTGGTGCAAGATTGATAATACTTGCAGGACTAAATAAAAAATGAAGAAAAAGAGGAAGGTATTATACTGTAATTTTCGAGCCCCAAAACGTGCAATTATCGAAACTATATTTTCCTATAAATAGAAGCTCATCCTTTCTTCATTTCTCACCAATTCACTAAAGCTTTAGAGCCATTATTATAGAGAGAAATTATAGAGAGAAGCTATAGAGAGAAAATCTATAGAAGAAGAGAAGTCTGCTCCCTTACTACTTATATATCCAGTTTCTTTCAAAGGTAGGGAATATTATTTCTTTCTTTAATCTTCATGAAGAGAACTTCTGTTATTCCATTCTTTGTTATTATGTTGGAATAACCTGTTTATGCGAAGTACCGCATACATGGTGAAATTCTTTTATTATTTCATTCTTTATTACTCTGCTGGAACATCTTGTCTGTGCGTTCTACGCTGGACCTGGTTCCATTATTTATTATTCTGCTGGAACATCCTGTCTGTGTGTTCTACACCGGACCTGGTTCCGTCTTTATTATTCTGTTGGAACATCATGTCTGTGCATTCTACGCCGGACCTGGTTCCGTCTTTATTATTCTGTTGGAATATCCTGTCTGTACGTTTTACGCCAGACCTGGTTCCGTTAATTATTATTCTATTGGAATAACCTGCTTGTGCGGTCTATCGCATGCCTGGTGATTTCTTTTGTTATTCCATTCTTTATTATACACAGTTGGTTAAAGTTTTGATTTCTATACTCCATGAAATTAGTGGAATATCCTTGATATTTACGCTTCATCCAGTATCTTTTCATGAAAATATTCTTCTGAGCATTCTTGACTTTTACTTTACAAAGAAGTATCATGTTGACAATTTGGATATTATTAGTTCCTGGATAAATTAATTCTTGAACTTGTTTAATTGAATTCCTATAACATTGTCATCATCCTCATGTTTATATTATGTTGAAAGTCATCTTTGGCTTACGTGCATAGATGGACTTAGTATGATTATGACCAGGGATCATTCGATATAATCATGAACTGTGATGTGGTAAAAGTCATCAGTGGCCCGTAATGCATTGATGGACAGTTTTTGGTATAATTATGACCAGGGATTATTCGGTATAGTCATGACCGTGGATGATTTAATGAATATCTTTGGTTCGTAGTACAGGGATGATTAGAAGATGTGGTTTATTTATTAAGCTGAGTCTCAGCGATAAAAATTGATGAAAACATTTTTAAATCATAGAAGATAGTAGATTTTATTCTCTACTTGACTCTTCTAAGGATTGCTTATTCCGCTGCAGTTAAACTTGATATCTATTGTATTTTATCAGTTTAACATTGTTGAAGACTATTGATAATTTATTTTGCATTATCTTAGTCATAATATTTCTTACTGGGCTAGTTGAGCTCACCCTTTCTTTCAATGTTCTCTTCAGGAAATGAGAATATAGCTGGGACGAGTCAGGAAAATGAGTGATGGTCCCGAAGATAGTATTAGTAGTCCTCACTATTCTGTTAAATAGTGTGACAATAAATGTAATGAGGACTCCTTGAGTATGGATATTGTCTAGATGACAATATTCCTATTAGAACGCTCAATTTATGTATTGTAGTATGTTACACGACAGTTGTATAATTAAGTTTGTATTTGTATTCTGTACCATGTATCTGGCGACCCAAGATGGGTGATGTATACCTAATTTTGGGGGCGTCACAAATAATACCCCTTATACAATAATGATATCCCTTATCTCAGAAGAAGACTGGATACTGGAATAGTGAGGTAGCAGACTTCTCTTCTTCTTTCTCTCTATAGATTCTCTCTCTATAGCTTCTCTCTCTATAATTTTTCTATATTAATTGCTCTATAGCTTTAGTGAATTGGTGAAAAATAATGAAGGAATGAACTTCTATTTATAAAAAAATTTAGTTTCGATAAATGCACGTTTTGGGGCTCAAAATATTACAGTATAATACCTTCCTCTTTTTCTTCATTTTTAATTTAGTCCTCCAAGTATTATCAAACTTGCACCACCTCCCCTAATAGTAAATCATGTGAATCAATAGTAAATCATGTGACTCAATAGTTCTAATCATGTGAAAAAACTAATTATAGTATAGTACCTTCAACTATACCTCTATTTTTAATTTAGTCATGCAAGTATTATCAATCTTGCACCAATTCCCCTAATAGTAAATCATGTGAATTAATAGTACACACATGTGAACACATAGTTATAAGCATGTGAATTAATAGCAATTAATTGCTCATTTATCCGGTTAATTACCCGATTGGTCAATATAACCTCCAGACATAAATTATTATCGAAATAAATGTCGATTTCCACAAACACTAATAATCCCAACACAATAGAAATATCAATTTCATCTTTAATCAACACGAACTTATTCATCATTAATATTATAATTCATAATATTTAACAAGCAGGTCGTTCCCAAGAAAGAGAAGGCTTTCCGATAAGGATTTCTCCCTATTGGCGCGCAATTAGATTATCTAACCTCTCCTTGTCAGAACTTCTAGACATTATCAATATTACAAATAATAATATGAATAATTTTGTTGTCTCAATTATTGATTTAATAATATAACATATTATGCAGATGATACTGTGACAATAATTGAATCAATAATATGAGAGATATGATGTAACAATTAGTGTAGCAATAATTGAGTATAACTGAGTGACTTCTCACGTAAGCATCAATAATCAATACCGTGTGCTACTATGCAACCACGCGTATTACTGTACTTTTACTACCAGACAGTTCAATAGTTTTAACGGTAATACTTTCGTCGTTATTTTTATAAAATGATAATTCTGTCGTTTTTTTATTACGACAATACTTTCGTTGTGGGGTCCACCAATAATTGTGTCGTCGTACGTATATTTCCTGTGAAAACCAATATTCTCCGACCAATCGAATATTCCCCGGCACAATAAATAACAACTTGCTTACTTCGCAAAAAATTTCAAATATCACCATTAACTTTAACCTTTTATCAATTTAACCATTTACGAAATAAAATAATAATTATAAGAAAATTGAATACTTTCATTTCATAAAATTTGGGATCTTAAAATCTCTCCTCCTTATGAAATTTCGCCCTCGAAACTTACGTACGTACCTGGTATTCAAAGAGATGAGAATACCTTGCTTTCTTTTCTGATTGTACCTTCCCGGTTATTTCCTCTGTATCATGATTTTCTCATTGCTCATCTCTTGTATTTCAGATATCATTCCAGAATATATCTTAAAAATAAAGGTTAATTGACAAATCATAATTTGACAACTTATTAAGTAAAAATTTCAGCTTAGGTAAGTCACACACTAGCGAAGTATATTACTCGTCTCTCCCCTCCTAGTTCTAAACTCATATCTCCGCCAGCGATCATATCCCTAAGCTCTGATACCATTTGTGACGCCCCCAAAATAGGTCCACACGACCCATTCTGAGTCGCCACATATCGCACTATAAAAATCAAATATAAACTTCATTTATAGAAAATTCATCTTTATTTATAAAAGTTGGGGTCTTACATCCGTTGTCTCCAAGTGAAAATTATATTTCAAATAAACTCCAAGATCATATAGGTAGTGCTCGTAGATATACTCAGTAAGTGGATGTGCACAACCATATCTTATGATAACACGAGGTTGTATGTCATTAGACATCTTATATGATAGTGGCAAAACACCCTTCTAAAGTTGGGTTCACCTCACCCTATTCGGTTCACCAAAATTAAATATCAAATGACGTATACAATACGACACACTTATCTAAAGTTCTCAATAAAATTATTTTTATACTATTTAGGGAGAACCTCAAGAGCTATAGACCACCGTTCTATTCCCCTGTTATCCCCGCTCAACCTAGCTACACTCTTATTACCTGAAAGGAATTGTGAAGCAAAAAGGGTGAGCACAACTAGCCCAGCAAAAAATATCATAAGTAAAGATAATTTACATCATCAATAGCCTTCATTAGTAATAAATCAGAGATTTAGGGCATATGGTAGATGATAAAACTTTTTAACCATAGTTGCAGTGGAACGAGCAATCCATTAGAAGAGTCAAATAGACCATCAGGTCTATTATCTTCTCCATGTTAAAAGTCCACCAATAATATTTTATCCCTGTAACATAAATCAATAATTCCTGTCCACAATCATATGAATAACTCATAATCATAATTGTGATTCTAAATTCCTCTTCGCACCCAGGACGAAGATAATTTTCATCACTTATCTTCACCTGAAACATAAAAAATTATGGTTATACCAAATCACAATTCCTACTCAAAATCATACTAATAAATTCATCTTTACACTACGACCAAAGACATACAACTGTATTTTAGAAGAGTCAAGTAGAGCATGATATCTACTATCTTTTACGAATTAAAAGTGTATAATAAATATTTTATCGCTGAGACTCAACTTAATAAATAATCCACATCATCAAATCATCCCTGCACTACGGTCAAGGATATTCATGTAATCATCAATGGTCATGATTATACCGAGTAATCCCTGGTTTTAATCTTACCAATAACTGTCCATCAATGCACTACGGGCCAATGAGGACTTATACCACATCATCTATAATATTACGGGTCATGATTATACCCAATGATCCCTGGTCATAATCATACCAATAAATAATTCATCTATGCACATAAGCCAACGATACTCATAAATCAATAGTTCATCTTTGCACGTAAGCCAAAGATATACTACTATAAAACCAATAATCAACAGTCAGTCTTTACACGTAAGCCAAAGATATACAACTTTAAAACCAATAATCAATAGTCCATCTTTGCACGTAAGTCAAAGATATACAACTGTAAAACGAATAATCAACAATCCATCTATGCACGTAAGCCAAAGATGACTTTCATCACAAAATAAGCATGAGGATGATGACAATGATATAAGCATTAATCAAACGAAATCAAGGATAAATATTAAAGACTTTAAATTTATCCAAATATTATCAATCACTTAATAATCTCATAATCTAATATCATGAATATTATAATAATATTGTAATCATTTCTTAAATTTATAAATAATTTATTTTAATTGTTTACACTTTACTAAATAATACATTTAATCATTCAGAAATGTCATACTCATAAAATTTCATCACCAATGATAAAATCCCTCATCAAAAATCTACATATACCTTATATAGGATTTTAAAGCCATAAAATCCTATTTATCAATTTTTCAACTTCACATAACATATTTAACTCATATGTTCGTAACTAAATTATTTTCATAAAAAATACCAAATTAATCCCCAAAATTTATTCTTTTCTGGGATTTAGCATAATATAGTCCCATATTGAACAAATATTTTTTTCAGAATTTTTAAAATTCATTTACTATTTTTCATATAGCCAAAACTGCCGAATATTTAGACATTTATCATAAATTATACTTTTGTCCAAAAATTCTGAAATTTACAGGTTATACTCCTGTTATATACATGTACTCCCAATAAAAATTTCACCAATTTTGGAGTCAACTACAAGGAGTTATAAGGATTTACTTTTAAAAATAGTCATTTCCCATAAAATTTATAACTCCTAATCTATACATCCAAAAATCGCTATTTTTGGACATAATCTAAAAAACTCAACAAATTATCATTTTAAATTTTTTTAGAATTTTTGAGGGTCAGAAAAATTACGAAACTGCAAATGGATTTTCACCCGCATTGCGGTAATCCATGTAGACAAATTATTTCCACAATTTAATAAGGAATGAATACGAAGGATCATTCACCATGCATGTGGTAGTCCACACTGACATGTTATTCTAACATAATAATAAAGAATGAAATAACAGAAGAATTCACCATGCATGTGGTAGTCCGCGTAGACAGGTTATTCCAACAGAATAATAAAGAATGGAACCAGGTCATGCGTAATACGCATAGACAGGATATTTTAACAGAATAATAAAGAATGGAATAACAGAAGAATTTTACCATGTATGCGGTACTTCGCATAGACATGTTATTCTAACATAATAATAAAGATTGGAATAATAGAAGAATTTCACCATATATGCAGTCCTTCGCATAGACAGGTTATTCTAACATAATAATAAAGAATGAAATAATATAAGAATTTTATCATGTATGCAGTACTTCGCATAGACAGGTTATTCCAACATAATAATAAAGAATGGAATAACAGAAGAATTTCACCATGTATACGGTAGTCCGCGTATACAGGTTATTCTAATAGAATAATAAAGAATGGAATAACAATAGCTCTCTTTATGAATACGAAGGAAATAATACCCCTTATAAAATAATGATATCCCTTATCTCAGAAGAAGACTGGATACTGGAATAGTGAGGTAGCAGACTTCTCTTCTTCTTTCTTTCTATAGATTCTCTCTCTATAGCTTCTCTCTCTATAATTTTTCTATAATAATTGCTCTATAGCTTTAGTGAATTGGTGAAAAATAATGAAGGAATGAACTTCTATTTATAAAAAAATATAGTTTCGATAATTGCACGTTTTGGGGCTCAAAATATTATAGTATAATATCTTCCTCTTTTTTTCATTTTTAATTTAATCCTGCAAGTATTATCAAACTTGCACCACCTCCTCTAATAGTAAATCATGTGAATCAATAGTAAATCATGTGACTTAATAGTTCTAATCATGTGAAAAAACTAATTATAGTATAGTACCTTCAACTATACCTCTATTTTTAATTTAGTTATGCAAGTATTATCAATCTTGCACCAACTCCCCTAATAGTAAATCATGTGAATCAATAGTACACACATGTGAACACATAATTATAAGCATGTGAATTAATAGCAATTAATTGCTCATTTATCCGGTTAATTACCCGATTGGTCAATATAACCTCCAGACATAAATTATTATCGAAATAAATATCGATTTCCACAAACACTAATAATCCCAACACAATAGAAATATCAATTTCATCTTTAATCAACACGAACTTATTCATCATTAATATTATAATTCACAATATTTAACAAGCAGGTCTTTCCCAAGAAAGAGAAGGCTTTCCGATAAGGATTTTTTCCCTATTGGCGCGCAATTAGATTATCTAACCTCTCCTTGTCAGAACTTCTAGACATTATCAATATTGCAAATAATAATATGAATAATTTTGTCGTCTCAATTATTGATTTAATAATATAACATATTATGCAGATGTTACTGTTATAATAACTGAATGAATAATATGAGAGATATGATGTAACAATTAGTGTAGCAATAATTGAGTATAACTGAGTGACTTCTCACATAAGTATCAATAATCAATACCGTGTACTACTATGCAACCACGCGTATTACTGTACTTTTACTACCAGGCAGTTCAACAATTTTAACGGTAATATTTTCGCCGTTATTTTTATAAAATGATAATTCTGTCATTTTTTTATTACGACAATACTTCCGTTGTGGGGTCCACCAATGATTGTGCCGTCGTACGTATATTTCCTGTGAAAACGAATATTCTCTGACCAATCGAATATTCCCCGGCACAACGAATAACAACTTGCTTACTTTACAAAAAAATTCAAATATCGCCCTTAACTTTAACCTTTTATCAATTTAACCATTTACGAAATAAAATAATAATTATAAGAAAATTGAATACTTTCATTTCATAAAATTTGGGATCTCACAATATTCATTATGGGTATCCTGTTATTAAGTTGATATTATATCTAGATATCAAATTCATGACATCTCATTATGGAAGTGTGTGAGGGAGTCCTTAAGGGTCTCCCCTTCTCCTGCTTTAGTGACATGAGAGTGGAGTAGCTCTAGTAGATCTTACGGATACTAACAAAGTTGTTGTAAAACTTTCAACTGAACTCTTTAAAAGTATCTATGGTGTTTGGAGGTAAGTGGTTGTACCACTTCCTTGCTGAGCCATCTAGGGTTCTAGCGAATGCCTTACATAAAATTTCATCATCCACCGCCAAGAGATCCATCATGGTGATGAAGGAATGTAAATGATCAAATGGATCAGTAGTCTTATTATACACCCTGAGTTGGGATATGCGAAACCTATTTAGAAGTGGGGCCTCTCTTACCATTGGAGTGAGTGTTGTAGCACTGGTGTTTAAGAGGCTTGATCTTATTCCTATAACCTCTTCATAGTTGCATTGCATATCGTCCAACCTTCGATCAAGGCTTGAACCTCTGTTCTCTCGACTCCTACTTGAGAAAGAAAAGGAACGGTCATGACTCTTGGTGGACTTTGCCTTTTGACCAGAAGTTCCTCCTCTTGACGGCTCCTGAGGTATCGTCTCTCCCTATGAGGGATGAGGAGTCACTATTAATAACTGTCGTCTTGGGCTTTTATCCATAATTGGCTTTAGATTCTACCTCATTTTCGTGGACTGACTTTGCTTGTACCTCTGCAACCATCATATCAACGAGCTTCTTCTCTAGGATCTCAAACTTAGCCTTAAGGTAAATTTGACCAATCACATCTGACTCAGAAGGGACTTAGTTTGATGGAGTACTTTGGTTGTGAATAGTTGTTTCTAGAGGCGTTTGGTGTGAAGTCGTCGCTCATGGAGATGGGTTCGGTGAAGATCCCTTCTTTGAACCCGTGTGGGGTTGAGGAGTAAGGTTGGTGGCTTCAAGTCCATCGGGTTGTTTGGGCTGAGCACCAGTAACTTTATTGGTTATCTTACTAGTAGTCTTCTTTGGAGGCATCTTAAGAGGTAGTTTTTCACAAATATAGTTATTTTTCACAGACGATGATGAATATAATTTATTGATTCAATTGCACGTATTCATGCCAATTGATTTTACCAATTTAGTGTTTTAACGTAAAAAAAAATTCTTTCTATTGGATGCCTGTTTTTATTGATAAAAAATATATAGTAGGATTCTCATTATTAATTATTGGATTTAATTTATGATTTGTTCAAAGAGGATATAAACCGTGTTTTGATAGAAATAATGAGTGTTTTGATTTTATACATATGTTGACTATAAAAGAATTAACAATTTGATTACAAATTATTTGGACTTATTTGATTTTATTTTCCGCATCTAATAAAGTCGAGAGACAAAATTAGTGTGAGATAAACAATAGAGTTTATTGGGCATGGATAACAGGAAAATGATATCAATTATATGACTCCACCACCCTAGTATTTTATCATTAATTATTTTATTTGCGTATTTTTAGTTGATAAAAATTCTCTCGAAAATTTTATGCTAGATTAAGAGTTAATTAAAATTAGTGAGTGAGAAAAACACGTTTCATTCGTCAAGTCCTTAGGGTTCAATCTCGCACTTGTAGGCTATACTAAGTATTCGATGTTAGAATATTTTATTCCTTATGTGGCATTTACTATTTATGTAATTATTGGGCTTACATATTGTATTAATTTAATAACTTTATTTATGGATTTGGTAATTAATTATGTGGCCTATAAATAATATTCCTAATAGTATTTGGCATAATGGGCCCTAGGGTTTCATAATCTTGATGGACGATTTTGACCCTTAGTTATTATATAAATAAAACAGTTAGGGTTTGGTCCCAGTTGTCGTCTCAAGAATTTTATACACCCATACATCCATCCTAAGATTGAGAGAGGTAATTAAAGACCTTCACCCTTAAGCACAGCGGAAGCGTGATACACACAAGAGGTCTTCTCTCAATTCATGTAAGTACTTAATGTTATTATGATTATTTGATTTTATTTTATTCTATGCAATAACACGTTCCTGTATAATTTTTACAACATCTGGTATCAGAACTATGATTACGTTATTGTATAGAATAAATTAATTACGTTGTTATGCTAGAAATTTTATTTCCGCATAACCACTTTATTGGGTATGTTTCATGAAAAAGAATTTTATTGGTTCGTTTGTTGCGACTATTATTCCGCGTGTTGTATTTACGAATTCAGCAAGTACTCTGTCAATTAACATATATAATGAATTCTAATTCATTTGTATCCGTTATGTACTGTATTCAATTCATTGTTATGTAAGTTATTCTTTAATGCTTAATTTTGTTATCAGGCATCATGTTGGCTTTATTAAGAATTAGGTTTTATATTATAATATTATGCTTGTTCACTTGAGTTATTCATGAGACTATAAGCATGCTCAGTAGTATTGTCATTTAATTTTTGATGACATGCTAAACATTCACCGTACATGTAATATATTCCATTTGATGGTATTTACATTAATTCACTTTTACATGAAACAATTAGTAATATACATGTATTGAATTTTATTTTATTTGTTGTCATTCTGACTGGTATTATTATACCCTCATTTATTCAAGTTATAATTAATTTGATTATTTTATAATCAATTCATGTTCATAACTATATATTTTAATTTAAAATTTTTTGAACATGATGTAATATATTATTAGGGCTTTTAAGATGTTACATGTAAATTTTAAATAATGTTAATTTTCAAACTTGATTAATATGTTATTTAAAGAAAAAAAAATGAGTTTGATCATAATAATTTACATGTACGCGTGACTCTTTTATTGTTAAAATTAATAATCAACCCAACGGAGGGTTATTAATTGAAACAATTAAAGATTAAGAAAAGTCACATAATGTTACATTTAATAAATAAAGATTTTAAATTTACCCAACGAAAAATTAGAATTAGAATTTATTAAATGAAATTTTATTGCATAAGTAACATGTTTATTTCGTTTTCTGCCCAACGGTGATGCGTGGACAAATGTGTTGTGCATTATTTTATGGAAATGTTATTAGTATATTATTAATTGGACCAGCGAAAAATTAATAATTATGCACCAACATCTCATTAAAATCTATTTTTAGGTGTTGTAAATAGATTTTATATAACTAACTGCTTGCCCTACAGTTGGTTTTTATTATGATTACTTATTGTTGTACATTGTGGATTTCTTTTAGTTTTTTGTAAGCATGCTTTTGAGCTTGATTGTATTTCAGCATTGACTCCAACTAGTATTTCTGGGTATCTCTCTGGAATTGAAGTCTTGAATGGAACTAATTTTACTGTTTGGAAAGAGCAAGTGAAAATTGTTCTCGGCGTTATGGATTTGGACTATGCATTACGAGTTGATCATCCTGCTCCACTTACAGATACAAGCTCAATTGAGCAAAAATCTATTTATGAAAAATGGGAGCGATCCAACCGCATGTCCCTTATGATTATGAAAAACTCTATCACGACAGCTATTCGAGGAGCCATTCCTGACTCTGAGAATGCTAAAGACTACTTAACTTCCGTCGAGGAACAATTTAAGGGTTCTTCTAAAACTCATGCAAGTACCCTTATTTTGAAAATGCTCACTAGCAGGTATGATGGGGTTAGTGGAGTGCGCGAGCACATTATGATGATGAACGACATGGCCTTTAAATTAAAGGGTATGGACATGGCGATTTCTGAGGGTTTTCTTGTTCACTTCATTATTACTTCTCTTCCTGCACAGTTTGATCCATTTAAGATCAATTATAACACGCAGAAAGAAAAATGGAAGATGAGTGAGTTAATTGCCATGTGCGTCCAAGAAGAAGAAAGGCTTAAGATTGAAAAACCTAATGTTGCTCATCTAACTACCACTAGATCTCATAAGAAGAAGGCTCACAAAAATGGCAAAGGTTATAACAATAAGGATAAGCAAATTTCTACCAAAACAAATAAGGCAAATCATTCAGGTAACAACTCTGAGGCAGGTCCTAAATATCACTTCTGTAAGAAGCAAGGACATATTCAGAAACACTACAAGAAAAAGGTCTATCAGCGACCAACACTATCAGCGACCGCACCGTCAGTCGCTGATATTAGTCACAGCGACCATCATCTGCGACCGTAACGTAATCTAGTCGCTACTGTTTTAACAGCGACCGGATGCGGTCGTTGATCAGTCGCTAGTATAAATTTACCACCAAAATTTTGGCTGGAAATGTTGGCGCCAATGTTTTGTACGACCACTTTAAATCAGCGACCGCATGCAGTCGCTGATAAGTCCATGTCATTAAAAATTAGCGACCGCATGTGGTCGCAGATAGCGGTCGCTGATCAAACTAAATGTTATCAGTACCCAGCATTCGCTCGACACAGAACGCAGAGAAAAGAAAAAGGGAGGTCCGAATAGAGAGAAGAGGGAGAAAGGGGGGAGAAGAGAAGAAGTTCGTGCCGTGCCGCCGCCGCCTCCTACCACCTGCCACCCACCTGCCACCGCCTCTACATAGGTAACCCACTTAAAATCTACTAGAAACCTTGTTAATTTGTTAATTGAATGTGGTTTAGACAAACCCTAAATCAAAAATGAATATGCCTTAATTAAGATTAAAAAGGCAACTAATGACAATGAACTAATTAAAGTTTATTTTAAAATTTATAAAATAAACTGTTATTAAAATAAAGTTTCTTCTTCTATTTTTAGTCAATTTGTATAGCCATTATATTATAGGTATTGATATTTATAGCAATTATTTGATGTAATAATATTTATAATGGAAGGCTTGGGGACTATTAGTATAATTTAGTACTTAATCATGCCTAAAGTACCTTGTATGAACCGTTTTGGATGTGAAGAAGTTAGCTAACTGATACAAGCATGATGATGGATATAGGGTAATTTTATTATCATGATTTTAAAATTGTTTGAATGCCTAAAGGTTTCTTTTGCCTACATGTGGATTGTTTATGAAATTATAGTCAAATCTATACCTATATGAGAACTATTATAGCAAATTTTTGCAACTAAAGTTTTAAGACAGTATGGAGTCCCTATATTGTCTACACATATCATTTAAAAGGTGTTCCTTAACTTAGTTGTGGTCTGTGTTGTGTATTGACCAAATTTCATGTTTAAAAGTCATGAAAAGTAAGCTTTAAGTGGCAACTAAGACCTAAGTATAGAATTCCCATACCTGGACCATGTGGGCAAGTTTCAATAGTCATAATATGACATAAGTAAGCTACACAAGCTAAAGAAATCAAGCCTAAACTGTTTTGAGCATTAAACTTGTGAAAAGTCACATTTTTAGCCCAAAAGTGGACTGTTTTGTCATATATACATGTAATCAAACATGACTCATAATAACATGACTCATATATACATGTTTATTGTCAGATGGCTTCTGAAGCAGCGCAGAAAAAGCGCGGCTTGGGTAGGGGGCCTAATCATGTGCCCAAGGTCCCTAGTAATCCAAATGATCGGATTCTTATTCAGATTCGCCCTCCTTCGAATAGCACGTACGTCCCGCATATATCATTTAAGATTCCATTTATTGTATATTGGTAATGTTTTGATTGATATTATATTGGTAATGTATATGGGTTTGAATTTTTTACTGCTTTAATTTGCATTCAATCGTTATTGTTTTGGTCTTATATATTGTATTGAAAGTTTGTATATTTCTCTTGGTTTGTGTATTGGGTGCCTAGAAATGTCCATATATGCATGTCGTCGTGTATGTGGCTAGTCTATATTACAGGGGAGACTCTGGCGAATTTTTTTTAAGTATAAGTTTGAAAAATGTTCATAAGTATTATAACTTAGATATAATTTGCTTTAATATATGCTAATTGATGTTGTATATTATAGTGATTTTTCAGATAATAAGATCGTCAAGTGTATATCACAGCTGTGTTTACAGAATTGGCCTACACCTGTGATTACGTGGGTGAGCACACCTATCGCCCACAAGGATGGTGTTTGGGCAGAATTTCAGGTATGTTTTTTTAATTATGACAAAGGATAATTATTTAGTATTCGAAGGATAATTATTTAGTAATGTTTTTATTGTTGTTTTATTTGCAGAAACGGTATAGATGGGAGGACGCACAGGCTTCAGTGATACAGACATTATTTTGGCAGAAGTGCGCGGTCCGCACCAAAGATAATTTGAATAAAGAAAGACAAAAAGCCCTTCACAATGCAGAGATCGACCATCCAGGCCAGGGAGAAGATTACATGCACGAGCATAGTCCCTGGTGGTGCACCCAGGCCATATGGGCTGAGATGTGTGCTCAATGGAGGGCTGAGAGCTGGGTGAAAAGACGAATGACTGCCGCCAGCAACAGATCCTCGGGTGTACCCGAAGGCGAAAAGGCTAAAGGAACATACAAGGGCGGTAGTATTTCACAGTTGCAGCATATCACTGCCCGAGTAAGTATTTAATTATAAGTTTTAATATGTTTAAAATCATGAATTGTAGAAAATATATCACATTTTTACTTAGTAATATTATGCTTTTTTTTGTATAGGAATCTCAGTCTCAAGGTACACCTATCCATTGGCTGGATGTGTACGTGGCCACCCGTGATGGTCTGCCTGAGGCTATCCAGATAGCGGTAATAAATTTTAACAACTTGATCTTGTTTATCAATGCTTACAGAATTAATTTATTTTTCACTATTTAATTGTTAACATGATGACAGGACACTTATAAGCGTTTATTGAATGAACGCTATCCTGAAGGCACTCCACGTCCGTCTATTGATCAAAAGTTATGGGAGAGGGCGTCTGTTGTGAAGAAGAACTACATTAAAGGTCAAGGACAACGACGACGCCCATCCTTCAGTGGCTCAGGCTGCTCTTCTACCCAGTCTACACAGTCATCGAGCCATCCAGCTGTTCATACTCCGGCTGACTGTGTTAGAGCTATATGTCAAGATCAAAATCTTCTGAAGATACTGGGCGGGCATCTGGGGGCTCTGGATCCTGAGGAGTTAGCTAAAGCAGTGGCGGCGGCAGCAGCATCACAGCATGGGGATATTGACGAGGTATAAAATTAATTTGTTGTATATATTGTCGTAATATACCAATATTAACATAGTTAGTATATATTTGTAATTTATTTTATTATTTTGTTAATTACAGGGTGATCAAGGAGGCGATGATGCTTAACGTACCTGCTTTATATATATATATATATATATATATATATATATATATATATATATATATATATATATATATATATATATATATATCACTTTTGTAACTTATTGTATGTTTATAACTTGTATATTCAATTATGTTATTTAAACTAATTTTGAAACTAGTTTGGTGTATGTGTTGGTGGGTACAATGGATGTTTATTTTATTGTGTATGCTGCTTATCTTGTTGTGTATGTGGGTTGGGATAAAGCAGATACAAAACAGGTACAGGTTTTTGGGAATTTTGCAAAACAACAAAAATCTGTTAATTTTTTTTCATATCAGCGACCGCATGTGGTCGCTGATACTTATTAGCGACCGATCTAATATTTGAGACTATCAGCGACCGCATCCGGTCGCTGACACGTGGACCACGTCAGCTATGTTCATAGTCCATGCTGACTCAGCTCAGCGACTGAATTTATCATTTCGGTCGCTCTTATCGGTCACAGATATAGCGGTCGCTAATAGTGGTCGCTGATGCGCGCCTTAGCGACCAGATTTTGTGCGACGCCTATTAGCGACCGTATGCGGTCGCTGATATGTATCTGCGACTATATACGGTCGCTGATGAGCGGTCGCTGATAAACATTTTTCTTGTAGTGAAAGAATGTCCTAAATTCAGAGAATGGCTTGAAAAGAAAGGTATATCGTCCTTCAATTATGTAACTTATGAATCCTTTCTAATTGATGTTCCTTCTAATACATGGTGGCTTGACACTGGTGCTATGGTTCACATTACTAATTCATTGCAGGGATTCCTTTCAAAGAAGACGCTCCAAAAGGGGGAAAGAACCATTAAAGTTGGCAATTGAGAGTCTATACAAGTTGAAGCTGTAGGAACTCTTCCTTTAGTTTTGGAGAGTGGTTTCACCTTGTATTTATATGATACTCTTTATGTTCCCAGTATGACACGGAATTTAATTTCTGTATCTAAACTTGACGTTGATGGATTTTCATTTAAGTTTGGGAATAATAAAATAATTATTTATCATTACTCTCATGTTATTGGTTCTGGCTCTTTAGAGGGAAACCTCTATAAGATAAATTTGGATAATGTCTTTGCTGAATCCTTATTAACAATGAATGTGACAGAAAATACCTCTAAAAGTGGAACTAAGAGAAAACTAGATAATGAGAATTCTTCAAAATTGTGGCATAAACGCTTAGGCCATATTTCAAAAGGCAGAATGCAACGTCTTGTAAAGGATGGAATTCTTCATTCACTAGATTTTTCTGATCTTGACCATTGTATTGAATGTATAAAAGGAAAATTTGTGAAAGGTAATAAGAAAGGAGCAACTAGAAGTAGTGCACTTCTTGAGGTGATTCACACTGATATATGTGGACCATTTTCTCCAGGAATTGGTGGACACAAATCTTTCATTACGTTCATTGATGACTATTCTCGTTATACTTATGTGTACCTGATTAATGAAAAATCTGAATCACTAAATATGTTTAAAGTTTTCAAGGCTGAAGTTGAAAATCAACTTGAGCGAAAAATTAAAGTAGTGAGATCAGATAGAGGCGGGGAGTATTATGGTAAACACTCCGATACAGGTCATAGTCCTGGCCCATTTGCCTTATTTTGTCAAGAAAATGGAATCGTCACTCAGTTATACAATGCCTGGTACACCACAGCAGAATGGTGTAGCTGAGAGGCGAAATCGTACCCTTATGGATATGGTACGTAGTATGTTATGCAATTCTAGCTTACCTATATTTTTGTGGACTGAGGCATTAAAGACAGCTGTTCATATTTTAAACCGGGTTCCTAGCAAATCTGTCCCTAACACTCCTTATGAAATTTGGACAGGTAGGAAACCTAGTTTAAAATACTTACGGGTGTGGGGTTGTCCAGCCGAGGCTAAGATTTTTAATCCACAAATAAAGAAACTTGACTCTAAAACCATTAGTTGTCATTTCATTGGATATCCTGAGAGATCTAAGGGTTTTCGATTTTACTGTCCCTCTCATACCACTAGAATTGTTGAGACTAGGCATGCAGAATTTTTAGAGAATGGTGATTTAAGTGGGAGTGGTGAGCCTAGAAAAATTGATCTTGAAGAAAATAGGTTTTATGTTTCTAATCCTGTAATTCAAGAAGGTGAGGCACAACCTCCCATTGAGGCGAATGATACCCCTGAGATAGCTGAGCCACCACCTAATGTTGAACCTCACATTATTGAAAATCATATTCCTGTGATTGTGCAGCCTTTACGAAGGTCCGGAAGACCTAGAAAGCCTATTAATTTTGATGATTTTATAACCTATCTTAATGAGATTGACTATGATTCAAGTAAGATTAATGATCCTATCTCCTATAAAGAAGCCATTATAAGTGCTCAATCAACTCAATGGCTTGAAGCCATGAATGATGAGTTGAAATCAATGGAGCTTAATAACGTTTGGGATCTTGAGGAATTACGAAAAGGTTTTAAACCTGTTGGTTGTAAGTGGGTCTATAAGACCAAATTAGATCCTAAAGGGAACGTTGAAAGGTATAAAGCTCGATTGGTTGCTAAAGGTTTCACTCAAAAGGAAGGTGTGGATTATAATGAAACTTTCTCTCCAGTATCCAGGAAAGATTCATTTAGAATAGTCATGGCTTTAGTAGGTCATTATGATTTAGAGTTACATCAGATGGATGTTAAAACTGCATTTCTTAATGGTAACTTGCATGAGAATGTCTATATGGCACAACCAGAAGGTTTTTTGGTTAAAGGCAAGGAACATATGGTATGTAGACTTAAGAAGTCCATATATGGGTTAAAAACAAGCTTCTCGACAATGGTATCTTAAGTTTCATGAGATGATGAGTAATTTTGATTTTAAGAAAAATATAGTGGATCAATGCATATACTTGAAGGTCAGTGGGAGTAAATTTGTTATTCTTGTTTTGTATGTTGATGATATACTACTTGCAAGTAATAACTTAGACATGCTGCATGAGACCAAACATTTTCTTTCTGGAAATTTTGATATGAAGGATCTCGGTGAAGCCTCTTATGTTATAGGTATTGAAATTCATCGAGATAGGTCTCGTGGGATATTAGGATTGTCCCAAAGAGCTTATATTGACAAAGTTCCTAACAAATACAATATGCAAAATTGCTCCCCTACTGTCGCACCTATTGTTAAGGGTGACAAATTTGGCTTATATCAATGCCCTAAGAATCAACTTGAGCGTAATCAAATGAATCTTATTCCCTATGCTTCTGTGGTTGGGAGTCTTATGTACGCTCAAGTTTGTACACGTCCAGATATAGCGTATGTAACTGGCATGCTTGGACGTTATCAGTCCAATCTAGGTTTGGATCACTGGAAAGCAGCCAAAAAGGTTTTACGCTACTTACAGGGTACTAAGGATTTTATGCTTACATTTAGAAAAACAGATAACCTTGAAGTTGTTGGTTATTCTGATTCTGATTTTGCTAAGTGTAAAGACGAAAAGAAATCTACATCAGGGTACATTTTTATACTTTCAAGAGGCCCTATTTCGTGGAGAAGTCATAAGCAGGAGTTAACTACCACTTCCACGATGATGGCAGAATATGTGGCTTGTTATCATGCTACTTATCACGCCGTATTGCTGAGGAATCTTATTTCAAGACTTAAGGTTGTAGATTCCATTTCAAGGCCATTGAAAGTATTTTGTGATAATGATTCTGCTATTAGTTTTTCCAATAGCACTAGTTCGAGTGGTGCTGGACTATACCTCGACACTAAGTACTTATTTGTCAGGGAAAGAGTTGAAGATCAAAGCGTTGTCATTAAGTATATTAGTACGCATGATATGTTAGCGGATCCACTTACGAAAGGCTTACCACCCAAGCTCTTTTTAGAGCATGTTGCCGGCATGGGTTTAACTGGTAGTCTTAATTAGTGAGTTATTTTATGTAAGACAACAATTTTGAGCTCGTTGTTTTGAACTTCACTTTATGTTTATGGTTTGCTATTCTCTTTATTGTGCACACTTGAGATCTTGTGAGCAAACGGTACGGTTATGTTTTGGACCATATGAATGAGTTTAATCTATTACCACTTATGTAAACTTTATTCATACTTGTTATGCTTAATGTTAATCTTTGTTTTAATAAAAGTACTAATTGTGTAACTAATGGGGATCTTGTGTTAATAGTGACACAAAGATTGTATTAATTCGCATTGGTAATTTTTATTTGAACAGGATGTAGACATTAAATTAATACTTGGCCAAATTAATGATTGTAAGCGTTATGTTTTGTATATAAATAGTATTTCGGCCAAGTGGGAGAATCACTACAAGAAAAAGGGCTATCAGCGACCACTTATATCAGCGACCGGATATCCGGTCGCTGATATTCTTAATAGCGACCGACTTTAGCGACCAATTAATAATCTAGTCGCTAAGTGATATCAGCGACCGACTGCGGTCGCTAGAACAAATTTCCCACCCAAAATTTGGCAGGAAATGTTGGAGCGTAAGAATCAGCGACCGCATGCGGTCGCTGATACCAGTCGCTGATCAAACTAAATGAAATCAGTATCAGCATTCGCTCGACAGAACACAGTAAGGAAAAAAAAAGAGGGAGTTCACCCGAAATAGAGAGAAGAGGGAGAAAGGGGGGAGAAGAGAAGAAGGAGAAGAAGTTGGCGCCGCCCACCTGCCGCCCACCTACCGCCCACCTGCCACCCACTTGCCATTGTAGAGCCACCCACCTGCCATTGCCTCTACAAGGGTAACTCACTTGAAATCTATTAGAAACCTTGAATGATCTGTTGTTAATTTGTTAATTAAATGTGGTTTAGATAAACCCTAACTTTTTTTTGTTATTAATTGAATGTGGTTTTAGACAAACCTTAATTTGTTAATTTTTGTTATTCAATAAACCAAGGAATGGTGTTTACTCCTTATTTGCAGCTTAATGTTCATCACAAACATAAAATACTCTCTCCATCCGAACACATTTTGGTTTGTAAGACTTGTGTATTTGTTTATTTATTTATTTATTCAAATTAAAAAGTTTCTAGTGCATGCTAACAAATTTTAATTTTTAATTTATTCTTTTAAAAGGGTATAACCAAAATAATAAAAAATTTATGTATAAGTGTGTTCTAGACTAATTTTATCATGCCTAGAAAACTTAACTACTATTTCTTAATTTCTCATGGCCTACAGTATAAAGAGGTTCTAGGAAAAAGGACTTTCAAAAAAGTGTATCCTCGACACAACAATTTATCACCGAGACTCTACGCCAGTAAGTTTGTATAGCCATCATATTATAGATATTGATTAATTTTATATATTAGTTTACCTTTTCCACCAAAGTATATAGCAATTATTTGATATATTTGAGTAATAAATCATGAAAATCATGAATACAAAGGATATAGCAATTATTTGATATAGATTGTTTATAATGGAAGGCTTGGGGACTGTTAGTATAATTTAGTACTTAATCATGCTTAAAGTACCTTTTATTATCATGATTTTAAAGTTAGTTGAATGTCTAAAGGTTTTTTTTGCCTATATATGGACTGTTTTTGTCTATGTGGACTCTTGGTTTATGTCTTGGGTGCCTAGAAATGACATTATATACATGTCGTCGTGCATGTGGCTAGTACATATTACAGGGGAGACTCTGGCAAAAATTTTTATTGGTCGGGTAGTTGCGAATATTTATATTATTAATGAGCCTATTAGTGATCCAGTAGAGCCTATTAAGGGGATGTTGGAGCTGATGGGCTAGGCTTGGGGCCGCGAGGCCACGCCAAGTTTAGCCAAGCCTCACAGGGCCAAGCCAAGCTTGGTTGTTAGGGGGTTGTTAAGCCTAAATAGGCAGTGCTAGGGAAATTGTTACTGCAACAGAGAAGGTAACTAGACACACTTGGTCAATAAAGAGACTGTTTTGGCTATAACAGAAAAGCAAGGGTATTTAACACTTAAGTATACAAGAATAAAGCTACAAAATGTTATAGAAGCTATAAATTGCTCAACCAAGTTGTGACTATCCCAAAAGTTGCTTAACACAGTAGTTGATATAAATGAATCTCCAAGATACTCAAAAGTTGTATGAATGAGTTAGAAAACTCTGATATAAAGCTAGCATGAATGAAATACCTTACGTATTCACTTACGATAAACAATAAAAACAAATTTAAAACAAACTAAAATAAAATAACATGAATATAATATAACTATTAAACTAAGTAGCATTTACTTAGTTTTTCATACTAAATTTAATAACATTTAAAGTTTCTCATACTGATTTAATTTGCATTCATTCGTTAACATCAAGTATGCTTAAATGTTAATCATATGCTTACAAGTATACTCAAGTCATATGGTTACAAGTATATATGCTCTCAAGTCATATGCTTATACAAGTATGCTTAAATGTTAATCATATGCTTACAAGTATGCTCAAGTCATATGGTTACAAGTATGCTTAAGTCATATGCTTAGAAGTATGCTTAAATGTTAATCAAATGCATGCTTACAAGTATGCTCAAGTCATATGTTAACATTTATAATGTTGTCTGTAGTAGGTACCGTGGAATCATGGACCTCTATTCAGACCGTAGTTGGATGGCACGACGAAAGTCAAGTGCCCAGATAGGTGCTACAGCTGAATTTAGAGCTGGTTGCCAAGTGTTTTTGGATTATGCGTATAGTCACCCAGAATGTATGAATGGTAAGTCGCAGATACGATGTCCATGTTTGAAGTGTAAGAATGTAAATTATATGGACAGAGACGTGAAGGTATTGTGGGAGGATGGAGTACAGACTTGGGATGTTGCAACGAAAACAAATTTTAACCTTAGGGCAGCGGTTATGTGGACTATAAGTGACTTCCCAGCTTATGGTATGTTAGCTGGATGGAGTACACACGGGAAGTTGGCTTGTCCGTATTGTATGGAGCATACAAAGTCGTTTAATCTATCAAAAGGTCGAAAGCCTTGTTGGTTTGACTGTCATCGTCGGTTCTTACCGGTAGATCACCCGTTTCGAAGAAATAGAGAACACTTCAAGAAAGGGAAAGTAGACAATGATATGCCTGCACCGCGATTATCGGGAACGGAGATGCGAGATCGTGTGATGAGATTGCCGGTTATCCCATTTGGTAAGGTTGATGCCACAAACATAATCAATGGATTTGGCGAATCTCATAACTGGGTTCGGAGAAGTATCTTTTGGGAATTGCCTTATTGATCTACAAATTTGATTCGTCATAATCTAGATGTGATGCATATTGAGAAGAATGTGTTTGACAATGTGTTTAATACTGTGATGAATGTTACGGGAAAGACAAAAGATAACGATAAGGCAC
The DNA here is from genome assembly GCA_016801055.1 of Panax notoginseng. Taxonomy (NCBI): domain Eukaryota; kingdom Viridiplantae; phylum Streptophyta; class Magnoliopsida; order Apiales; family Araliaceae; genus Panax; species Panax notoginseng. The sequence continues at coordinate 220,854,748 of CM029012.1, read as the reverse complement.
GTTTGGACATGAAAGATATTTGTAAGCGTCCCAGATTAGAACTTTATGAATCTCCTAATGGTAAGATTGTCAAACCGCATGCAAGGTACACATTGTCCAAAAAGCAAGTTGAAGATGTGTGCACATGGGTTAAGTCTTTGAAACTACCAGATAGATATTCGTCAAACATTGCAAAGTGTGTTACGGGTGGGAAATTACAAGGGATGAAGAGTCATGACTGTCATGTGTTCATGGAGAGACTCATGCCTATAGCATTCTGGGATTTGCTTGATAAACTAATATGGGATGCTTTGACGGATCTTAGTCATTTTTTCAAAGACTTATGTTCAAAATCATTAAATGAGAAGGACATGTCTGTACTTGAGAAGAACATCATAGAGATCACGTGTAAATTGGAAAAAATATTCCCACCTGGTTTTTTTGACTCCATGGAGCATTTGTAAATCCATCTTCCCTATGAAGCTCGTGTTGGGGGTCCAGTTCAATATAGATGGATGTACCCTTTCGAAAGGGTGATGGGAAACCTTAAGAGGAAGGTGAAGAATAGAGCTTATGTCGAGGGGTCGATATGCGAGGCATACAGTTTCGATGAGATATCTACGTTTGTCTTAGACTATTTTCCGGACGAAGTCTTGACAAAGGCCAATCAAGTATCGAGACATGATGATGGGGGAAATGTTGAACTAAATGGCCGGCTCTCTGTATTTGGTCTATCGGGCCGCGCTTATGGAAAAGGGAAGCGCATATTCCTCTCTGAGCAAGAATTACATGTTGCACATACTTACATTCTTCTCAATTGCGAGGAGATTGACGAATTTGTGAGGTACACATGTAAACTTGATAATTTATCTTTTAAGTTGAAAATTTATTCCAATATGTTAATTTTTATAACATGGTATAGATTGTACGATGACGAGTTAAAAGTGAAGCATCCCGGCATAACTGATAAAGTTATTCAAATCAACCAGGATAAAAACTTTGCACTTTGGCTAAAGGACAAAGTAAGTTCAATTTTTAAGCACGTAGTTCAATTTTTAACTATGACTTCATTTAATAAGATGGAGTTTTTGTAGGCTTTTACTGAGGTATCAACGATTCCGGCTAATGTACAAGTCCTAGCTATGGGACCAGACAGGGACCAAGTCAGCCGCAATGGTTACAAAATAAATGGTTGTGAATTTCACACAAAGGCATATGGGTGCGGTAAAAGAACAACGAACTCTGGAGTGTGTGTCCAAGGAGATTGTTACAATGAGCTTGGTCGTGCCTTTTATGGGGAGTTGGAGGAAATCGTAGAGTTGTCGTACAAGGGCACTTACGGGGGTCATATTCACTTGTTCAAGTGCCGTTGGTTTGATTCAGAAAAAGGGATACGTGTTGACAGACATGGAATCGTCGATATTGACCTCCATAGGTCTGCGTACTCCAACGAACCGTTTGTTTTACCAACTCAAACAGTACAAGTATACTACACTCCTAGTCCTGTTAGGAAAAGGGATAGACCGCCTACAGATTGGCAAGTTGTAATTCATACTCCCGCGCGTAGTCGTGTAGAATTAGTTGATAGGAAGATTTACCAAGAGCAGATGCTTCATAGTCAAACTATAATAAATGTGGAGGACGACAATGAAGTAATCCAGTTAGATGGTGGAGATGAACCACATGAATTAGATCCTAAGTCAATACTTGTGTCAGATGACATTGATACTGAGGAAGAAGAGTTATTGACTAAATCTGACACTGAATCTGAAGCAGATGATGGTTATGAATCTGCAACACGTATACAAATTGATTCTAAATCAGACACTGACACTTGAAATGTATGTTTAGCATTACACTTTTTTATATTCATATATATACATGTTTATATCACTGTCATGCATGTTTATGTACTAAACTATTTAAATGTAACTTTTGTTTATTGTCATTTTATATTCATATATATAATGTTTATATCACTGTCATGTTTATTGTCATATATACATGTAATCAAACATGACTCATAATAACATGATTCATATATACATGTTTATTGTCAGATGGCTTCTGAAGCAGCGCAGAAAAAGCGCGGCTTGGGTAGGGGGCCTAATCATGTGCCCAAGGCCCCTAGTAATCCAGATGATCGGATTCTTATTCAGATTCGCCCTCCTCCGAATAGCACGTACGTCCCGCATATATCATTTAAGATTCCATTTATTGTATATTGGTAATGTTTTGATTGGTATTATATTGGTAATGTATATGGGTTTGAATTTTTTACTGCTTTAATTTGCATTCAATCGTTATTGTTTTGGTCTTATATATTGTATTGAAAGTTTGTATATTTCTCTTGGTTTGTGTATTGGGTGCCTAGAAATGTCCATATATGCATGTCGTCGTGCATGTGGCTAGTCTATATTACAGGGGAGACTCTGGCAAATTTTTTTTAAATATAAGTTTGAAAAATATTCATAAGTATTATAACTTAGATATAATTTGCTTTAATATATGCTAATTGATGTTGTATATTATAGTGATTTTTCAAATAATAAGATCGTCAAGTGTATATCACAGCTGTGTTTACAGAATTGGCCTACACCTATGATTACGTGGGCGAACACACCTATCGCCCACAAGGATGCTGTTTGGACAGAATTTCAGGTATGTTTTTTTAATTATGACAAAGGATAATTATTTAGTATTCGAAGGATAATTATTTAGTAATGTTTTTATTGTTGTTTTATTTGCAGAAACGGTATAGATGGGAGGACGCGCAGGCTTCAGTGATACAGACATTATTTTGGCAAAAGTGCGCGGTCCGCACCAAAGACAATTTGAATAAAGAAAGACAAAAAATCCTTCACAATACAGAGATCGACCATCCAGGCCAGGGAGAAGATTACATGCACGAGCATAGTCCCTGGTGGTGCACCCAGGCCATATGGGCTGAGATGTGTGCTCAATGGAGGGCTGAGAGCTGGGTGAAAAGACGAATGACTGCCGCCAGCAACAGATCCTCGGGTGTACCCGAAGGCGAAAAGGCTAAAGGGACATACAAGGGCGGTAGTATTTCACAGTTGCAGCATATCACTGCCCGAGTACGTATTTAATTACAAGTTTTAATATGTTTAAAATCATGAATTGTAGAAAATATATCACATTTTTACTTAGTAATATTATACTTTTTTTTGTATAGGAATCTCAGTCTCAAGGTACACCTATCCATTGGCTGGATGTGTACGTGGCCACCCGTGATGGTCTGTCTAAGGCTATCCAGATAGCGGTAATAAATTTTAACAACTTGATCTTGTTTATCAATGCTTACAGAATTAATTTATTTTTCACTATTTAATTGTTAACATGATGACATGACACTTATAAGCGTTTATTGAATGAACGCTATCCTGAAGGCACTCCACGTCCGTCTATTGATCAAGAGTTGTGGGAGAGGGCGTTCGTTGTGAAGAAGAACTACATTAAAGGTCAAGGACAACGACGACGCCCATCCTTCAGTGGCTCGGGCTACTCTTGTGAGACCCCAGATTTTATGAATAAATATTTAATTTTTCTCGAAATAATTTTTTTATGGTGTGGATTTGATATAATAGTTATGGGTAGTATTTATAAATTTTGCAAAGTATGCAAGTTGTTATAAAATATTCGTTTGGTCGGAGAATATTCTTTTTGTCGAGGAATATTCGTACGACGGCACAATCATTGGTGGACCCCACAACAGAATTATTGTCGGATTGAGAAAACGACAAAAATAGTTTATTAAAAATAACGGCGGAAGTTTTACCATTGTTACTGTTGAACTACTCGGTAGTAAAAGTACAGTAATACGCGTGGTTGCATAGTAGCACACGGTATTGATTATTGATGCTTACGTGAGAAGTCACTCAGCTATACTCAATTATTGCTACAGTAATTGCTGCATCATATCTCTTAAATTATTGTCATAGTATCATCTGTATAATATGTTATATTATTAAATCAATAATTGAGACGTTGTGGTAAGTTTGGTTATTTTATGGGGGGCCATATGTCATCATCTAAGAGTCTCTTCGTCAATAGTAATTACCGTCGTCAATAGTAATTACCGTCGTCAATAGTATTTACCTTGGTCAATAGTAATTACCTTCGTCAATATTATTTACCTTGGTCAATAGTATTTACCTTGGTCAATAGTAATTACCTTCGTCAATAGTATTTACCTTGGTCAATAGTAATTACTTTCGTCAATAGTAGTTGTCCCTTCAATATTACCAAGAGTCATTTGACCCTTCGTTAAGACCAAGAGTCATTTGACCCTTCGTTAAGACCAAGAGCCACCCTCAGTTTTTCTATAAATAGAGGCCTAGGGCTTCATTATTTTTCACGAATTCATTCAAGCTATAGAGAGAGAAAGTATAGAGAGAATAAGAGAGAGAGAGAATAAAAGTATTCTGCTACATCACTTTTCCAATATCCAGTTCTTTTAAGGTAGGGAATATTATTTCTTTTATATTCATGAAGAGAACTTCTGTTATTCCATTTGTTATTATTCTGTTGGAATAACCAGTATACGCGGTCTACCCTATACTTGGTGACATTCTTCTATTATTCTGTTGGAACATCCTGTCTGTGTGTTTTACACTGGACCTGGTTCCGTTTATTATTCTGTTGGAACATCCTGTCTGTGTGTTTTACACCGGACCTGGTTCCGTTTATTATTCTGTTGGAACATCCTGTCTGTGTGTTTTACACCGGACCTGGTTCCGTTTTATTATTATTCTGTTGGAATATCCTGTCTGTGTGTTTTACACCGGACCTGGTTCCATTATTTATTATTCTGTCAGAATATCCTGTCTGTGCGTTTACGCCGGACCTGGTTCCATTATTTATTATTCTATTGGAATAACCTGTCTGTGCGGTCTATCGCATGCATGGTGATTTCTTTTGTTATTCCATTCTTTATTGTACTCAGTTGGTTAAGTTTTGACTTCTATACTCCATGAAATTTGTGGAATATCCTTGATAGTTGCGTTTCATCCAGTATCTTTTCAAGAAAATATTCTTCTAAGCATTCTTGAATTTTACTCCACAATGCAGTATCATGTTGACAATCTGGACGTTGTTAATTCCTGGATAAATTAATTCTTGAACTTGTTTTATTGAATTCTTATATCATTGTCATCATCCTCATGTTTATAAAATGTTGAAAGTCATCTGTGGCATGTAGTGCATAGATGGACTTGGTATGATTATGACCAGGGATTATTCGGTATAATCATGACCGTAATGTTACAAATGATGTGGTAAAAGTCCTCATTGGCCCGTAGTGCATTGATGGACAGTTGTTGGCATGATCATGACCATTAATGAATACACGAATATCCTTGGCCGTAGTGCAGGGGTGATTCGATGATGTGGATTATTTTATTAAGCTGAGTCTCAGCGATCGCAGTGTTGAAAAACCTTTTAAATCATAAAAGATAGTAGAGTTTATTTTCTACTTGACTCTTTTAATGGATTGCTTGTTCCGCTGCAGTTAAACTTGATGTCTATTATATTTTATCAGTTTAACATTGTTGAAGGCTAATGATAATTTATTCTGCATTATCTTAGTCATAATATTTCTTACTGGGCTAGTTGAGCTCACCCTTTCTTTCACTGTTCTCTTCAGGAAATGAGAACGTAGCTGGGGCAAGTCGGGGAACGGAGTGATGGTTCGAATGATAGTATTAGTTAGTAGTCCTCACTATTCTATGTAATAGTATGTTAATAAATGTAATGAGGACTCCTTTTGAGTATGAATACTCTCTAGAAGATAATATTTGTATTCAAACTCACAGTTTATGTTTTGTCGTATTATACACGACAGCTGTATTAGTAAGTTGTATTCGTATTCTGTACTTTGTATCTGACGACCCAAGATGGGTGATGTATACCTAATTTTGGGGGCGTCACAACTCTTCTACCCAGTCTACACAGTCATCGAGCCATCCAGCTGTTCATACTCCGGCTGACTGTGTTAGAGCTATATGTCAAGATCAAAATCTTCTGACGATACTGGGCGGGCATCTGGGGGCTCTGGATCCTGAGGAGTTAGCTAAAGCAATGGCGGCGGCAGCAGCATCACAGCATGGGGATAGCGACGAGGTATAAAATCAATTTGTTGTATATATTGTCGTAATATACCAATATTAACATAGTTAGTATATATTTGTAATTTATTTTATTATTTTGTTAATTACAGAGTGATCAAGGAGGCGATGATGCTTGACGTACCTGCTTTATATATATATATATATATCACTTTTGTAACTTATTGTATGTTCATAACTTGTATATTCAGTTATGTTATTTAAACTAGTTTGGTGTATGTGTTGGTGAGTACAATGGATGTTTATTTTATTGTGTATGCTGCTTATCTTGTTGTGTATGTGGGTTGGGATAAAGCAGGTACAAAACAGGTACAGGTTTTTGGGAATTTTGCAAAACAACAAAAATCTGTTTATTTTTTTTCATATCAGCGACCGCATGTGGTCGCTGATACTTATTAGCGACCGATCTAATATTTAAGACTATCAGCGACCGCATCCGGTCGCTGACACGTGGACCACGTCAGCTATGTTCATAGTCCATGCTGACTCAGCTCAGCGACCGAATTTATCATTTCGGTCGCTCTTATCGGTCGCAGATATAGCGGTCGCTAATAGTGGTCGCTGATGCGTGCCTTAGCGACCAGATTTTGTGCGACGCCGATTAGCGACCGTATGCGGTCGCTGATATCTATCTGCGACTATATACGGTCGCTGATGAGCGGTCGCTGATGAACATTTTTCTTGTAGTGAATGTTAGAATATTTTATTCCTTATGTGGCCTTTACTATTTATGTAATTATTGGGCTTACATATTGTATTAATTTAATAACTTTATTTATGGATTTGGTAATTAATTATGTGGCCTATAAATAATATTCCTAATAGTATTTGGCATAATGGACCCTAGGGTTTCATAATCTTGATGGACGATTTTGACATTTAGTTATTATATAAATAAAGCAGTTAGGGTTTGGTCCCAGTTGTCGTCTCAAGAATTTTATACACACCTATCCATTTTAAGATTGAGAGAGGCAATTGAAGACCTTCACCCTTAAGCACAGCGGAAACGTGATACACACAAGAGGTCTTCTCTCAATTCATGTAAGTACTTAATGTTATTATGAATATTTGATTTTATTTTATTCTATACAATAACACGTTCCTGTATAATTTATTCAACATTCGATTCGTGCACTTGCGAGTATATAAACCATTCACAATGCCACTTTTATTTCCTCCCTCTCCTCCTTCCTCTCCCACCACCATTTTCTGCCCAAATCAATTAGAATGAATCTGAACAGTTCTTGTGTTTTTTCACCTAAATTTAAAATGGATTCTATCTTATTAATATAAATCTATCTAACAAAATAAAACTGATTTTGAATTTTTCACTCATCCTAATAAATTATTTGAGATATTTAAAATTTGAGATAAATCTCACGTCTATATATTGCCGAAGACAAGAAACACAGCTAGCATATATAGTATATATAATAAAGAGTAAAAGTTCAAAAGTATGAGACAACAAAAACTACGTATATGCCTAAATAATTTAAATAAAAAAAAAGTGTAGTGTGGGTGGGAAGAAGGATAAAAAAATAAAAAATAAAAAATAATAAATAGAGGGTATTGGGATTGGGGAACTTTGTATAGAGTAGATGTTCTAAAAAGTCAAAAGTGATTCAAACTCGAAACACGTGAAATTCTTCCAGGCTGTAGTGGGACCCAACCGAAGCCGTTGAAGTCCGCTATTTAGGTCATGTTTTAAGTGAAAATAGTTAAATCAAGTTAATCTACGAAAGTTAGTCAAAAAAGTGAAAGACCCACTTGCCCATTACATTAGTCTTTCGTTAGTTTCTTATGCTGTTAGTCTTTCCCGTCATATTTGAATGTTTTTTGATAATATCAATTCTCTAATGAGGGTTTCTTTGAAAAAAAAAATTTGGTCGTTAAAAAAAACGTATAAAGCGAATTTGTGAGTTGAATAAATTATATTTTTTAATCTGTAGTTTTTAAAAAATTTAAATTCATTTAGCTTTCTAAGGTTCCAAATAAAATAACTAACGTTGACAATTAAGCATATATGCAAGTAGTACCTATAAGCAGTGTTATTAACCCCATACCAGCCCGTTTGTACTATCAGTAAAAATTAGAATCAGTCGGCTTTCTGATTCGATTCAGTTCGATTTTATTGATTTGGTCAAAATATGGTTGATCACCGGTAGTTCAATCGGTAAAATTGGTTAATTGACCCATTGAACCGATTTTTTTTGTACAAAAAAATTAATATTAAAATTTATTACCTTTAGTAATATTATAACTCAATTTTATTATATTTTAGTTCATTAAAAACGAGATTTTTTTTAAAATTTATTAATTACTAATAATATATATTTTTATATATTAATGACGATACTATGTCAATAACAGTTCGACCATTAATTGAACCAGTGATTCATCCACCCGACAACTTTTTTCGATTTGATGTCCGTCCCGGATAACCTTGCCTATAAGTTTCCAAACATTAGCCATTCCATTTATCTATTATTGCACATATTTAGAATGTTTGTACTCGTCCATTTGCTTGTACCACTTCTATCAAAGGCTTTCTCTAACGAAGATCTGATGATGCTATCCAATCTTCTCCATTGTCATTCAACAAATTGAAACTTGAATAGGGACAATAATAACTACTTATGCATAGTTTGTTCCTTACAATTCTCTTTTCACAAGAAACGCATTGTACTATTTTAGATTTAAGAACTAAAATCATAGTTATGTTAAGATTTAAGAACTAAAATTATATTAACTATTTTAGATATAGTTATGATTCAAATATAGGTCAACTCATATTTTAAATTTTAATATTACTATTATTATGATCCAATTAAATAAATTATTAAATTAAAATTATTATTAAATATATTATGCATACATAATCACTAAACATTTTATGATGTTTTAAATTTTTAGTAGAACTTTTGAAAAATAAAATTGTGATCGTCACAGTTAAATTAATTAAGTAATAATATGATAAAAAATTATTAATATAAATGATAAAATGGTTTACCGGTTTAAAATATGATAAATGAATATAAAATGAAGACTTGATTAGAGGGATTCATGTTTCTGAAAATCAAATACCCCATGCTATTTATGAAACAAATACTCCTCAAAACAGAAGACCTTATAGTCCAACTGCTAGTGACATGAATTTTGAATGTTAATGGATTTTTCTCCCAATAATAAAATTCGTCAATGTTTAAACCAGGAGTTTATGCAGGATAAATACCAGAATTTTAGAAATTGGTATTTCAAAAATCATGAAAGTAAAAAATTAGTAGAAATTAAAGATAGTTATTATGCTTATCTAAAAAAGAATCAGTGTATCTTATCATTTGTTAAATGGTATTATGATTTCATGTTAAAATCAGAATTTTACCCTAAAAGTCAACTGAATGTTTTAACTGGAATTCAAAAGGACTGGATCACCACTAATGGTAATATCATTCAATCCATTCACCCCCCTCCTAAGTCCCTTGAACTTAGTCCGGGAAATGATAATTTAAAACCCTTAATCATTAATCCGTATGTTGATATATCTGAAATACCCCATCAACAAGAAGAGGTTAAAATAAAAGATATTTTACCCTTGTCTAAACAGAATAATTATACTAATCTATTCCTTCAAACTGTAGGAAAACAGTTAACTAGAATTGAGGAACATATTAATAATATTAACGAAAACTGTCAAGTTGTTCCCCACAAGCCTGAACTTCAACCTGTAACTATAAAACCGCCATTAGAAGTCAGCAATTTTAGAATGAAATCTTCTAAACCTGACAATGAGTTTATTGACAATCTTTTAAATAAAATGAAAGATTTAAAACTCACATCTGCACCTACTTCTTCATCTCAAATTAATGTTATTTCTGGACACTCCTCTTCCACCAGTAACAATACTGACAGTGATACAGAAAACTCTAATGATATCTCTCCTAGTCATTTGTTAGAAATCCAGAATAACTTTCAGGATATGCAGAATATTAATAAAACTACTTACAGTCAAAAGCCTGTTAATCGTATGGCACTAACCGGACCTAGTAGGTATTACTATCCTAGACCTACCCCCCAGGATATTCTTTATGAAGAAGACTTTCTTCATACTCAAAAATCTTACCATGGGAAAATCATTTATGAATGGAATATTGATGGCAAGACAGAATATCAAATCTTCGAAACCATCCATCATATCTTGATGTATGCAACTGTCTGTAAACAGAACGATAACACAGACCACCAAATCTATCGTTTCTTAGTTAATGGATTTACTGGCATCCTTAAGGGATGGTGGGATAATGTATTAACTGCAATCCAAAGAACCGAAGTTCTTCAATCCTACAAAGAAGAACTTGACCCTATTACCAGTCTTCTCACAAGAAGAGAGGATGCTTGTTACACTCTTGTTCAAGCTATCCTTCATCATTTTGTTGGACCTGGTCAGATGAACACTGACAGAAGTCGTGAGCTCCTTCAGAACCTTCGTTGCCGGCAGGATCAAGATAGATACTTATAACAAGCACGTCTGTCAACGATTTACTGAGGATAAAAGCCACAACGCCATAACACGGCTAAAGGAAAAGTCCTAAACACGACTTGGGTGACGTTCCACTTATTCAAGTATCAAGCTTAAACTTTTCTCATTTAATAAAATGACATGGATAATTTAAAGGCATATTAACTATATATTAACAGATAAATTACTGCATATATGGTCTCATAAAGTTACTGTTGATTTGGGGGTTTACCCAAAACTATAAGCCTACAGGTTTCTTCCTGGATGGCTTCTTTAGTTGAAATAATAAACTGTTCAGATTTATTAAATTGTTCTAAAAAATAAGAACGATTATAATTGTTTGTAGCAGTTTGATATGCTGTTTTATAACGATTACTGTTATCTATATGATAATCTAAAAGTTCAAGTAATGAAACATAATAATTGACAGAAGCAATAATTAAAACTTACAGTAGAGCTCTGCAATTCTTTAAACTTCAAACTTATATATATTGTGACGCCCCCAAAATTAGGTATACATCACCCATCTTGGGTCGTCAGATACATAGTACAGATTACAAATACAACTTAATAATACAACTGTCGTGTACAATACGACAAAACATAAACTGTGAGTTTGAATACAAATATTATCTTCTAGAGAGTATTCATACTCAAAAGGAGTCCTCATTACATTTATTAACACACCATTACATAGAATAGTGAGGACTACTAACTAATACTATCATTCGGACCATCACTCCGTACCCCGACTTGTCCCAGCTACGTTCTCATTTCCTGAAGAGAACAGTGAAAGAAAGGGTGAGCTCAACTAGCCCAGTAAGAAATATTATGACTAAGATAATGCAGAATAAATTATCATTAGCCTTCAACAATGTTAAACTGATAAAATATAATAGACATCAAGTTTAACTGCAGCGGAACAAGCAATCCATTAAAAGAGTCAAGTAGAAAATAAACTCTACTATCTTTTATGATTTAAAAGGTTTTTCAACACTGCGATCGCTGAGACTCAGCTTAATAAAATAATCCACATCATCGAATCACCCCTGCACTACGGCCAAGGATATTCGTGTATTCATTAATGGTCATGATCATGCCAACAACTGTCCATCAATGCACTACGGGCCAATGAGGACTTTTACCACATCATTTGTAACATTACGGTCATGATTATACCGAATAATCCCTGGTCATAATCATACCAAGTCCATCTATGCACTACATGCCACAGATGACTTTCAATATTTTATAAACATGAGGATAATGACAATGATATAAGAATTCAATAAAACAAGTTCAAGAATTAATTTATCCAGGAATTAACAACGTCCAAATTGTCAACATGATACTGCATTGTGGAGTAAAATTCAAGAACGCTTAGAAGAATATTTTCTTGAAAAGATACTGGATGAAACGCAACTATCAAGGATATTCCACAAATTTCATGGAGTATAGAAGTCAAAACTTAACCAACTGAGTACAATAAAGAATGGAATAACAAAAGAAATCACCATGCATGCGATAGACCGCACAGACAGGTTATTCCAATAGAATAATAAATAATGGAACCAGGTCCGGCGTAAACGCACAGACAGGATATTCCGACAGAATAATAAATAATGGAACCAGGTCCGGTGTAAAACACACAGACAGGATATTTCAACAGAATAATACTAAAACGGAACCAGGTCCGGTGTAAAACACACAGACAGGATGTTCCAACAGAATAATAAACGGAACCAGGTCCGGTGTAAAACACACAGACAGGATGTTCCAACAGAATAATAGAAGAATGTCACCAAGTATAGGGTAGACCGCGTATACTGGTTATTCCAACAGAATAATAACAAATGGAATAACAGAAGTTCTCTTCATGAATATAAAAGAAATAATATTCCCTACCTTAAAAGAACTGGATATTGGAAAAGTGATTTAGCAGAATACTTTTAGTCTCTCTCTCTCTCTTATTCTCTCTATACTTTCTCTCTCTATAGCTTGAATGAATTCGTGAAAAATAATGAAGCCCTAGGCCTCTATTTATAGAAAAACTGAGGGTGGCTCTTGGTCTTAACGAAGGGTCAAATGACTCTTGGTCTTAACGAAGGGTCAAATGACTCTTGGTAATATTGAAGGGACAACTACTATTGACGAAAGTAATTACTATTGACCAAGGTAAATACTATTGACGAAGGTAATTACTATTGACCAAGGTAAATACTATTGACGAAGGTAATTACTATTGACCAAGGTAAATACTATTGACGACGGTAATTACTATTGACGACGGTAATTACTATTGACGACGGTAATTACTATTGACGAAGAGACTCTTAGATGATGACATATGGCCCCCCATAAAATAACCAAACTTACCACAACGTCTCAATAATATAACATATTATACAGATGATACTATGACAATAATTTAAGAGATATGATGCAGCAATTACTGTAGCAATAATTGAGTATAGCTGAGTGACTTCTCACGTAAGCATCAATAATCAATACCGTGTGCTACTATGCAACCACGCGTATTACTGTACTTTTACTACCGAGTAGTTCAACAGTTTTAACGGTTTTAACGGTAACACCTCAGCCGTTATTTTTATAGAAAGATAATTCTGTCGTTTTCTCAATCCGACAATAATTCCGTTGTGGGGTCCACCAATGATTGTGCCGTCGTACGAATATTCCCCGACAAAAAGAATATTCTCCGACCAAACGAATATTTTATAACAACTTGCTTACTTTGCAAAATTTATAAATATTACCCACAACTATAACATTATATCAAATTAACTCCATAATATTCAAAAATGATATTTATAGAAAATTCATCTTTATTTATAAAAGTTGGGGTCTTACAACCTCCCCTTCTTATGAAATTTCGCCCTCGAAATTAGGGTACGTACCTGGTATGTCGAAGAGGTAAGGATACCTTGATTTCATTTCTGATTCTAACTCCCAAGTCATTTCCTCAACATCGTGGTTTCTCCACAAAACTTTGACTTGAGGTATAACCTTGGAGCGTAGAATATGTTCCTTCTTATCCAAGATTTGAACAGGAACTTCTTCATACGTCAAATCCTCCGCTATTTCGTCCGGTTCTAACTCAATAATGTGGTTCGGGTCTTCCACATATTTGCATAACATGGATATGTGGAAAACGTTATGAACACGAGACATACTTGGCGGTAAAGCGAGTCTATAAGCCACAGTTCCTACTCGATCGAGGATTAAAAATGGACCGATGAATCGAGGATTTAGCTTTCCTCTCTTTCCAAATCTCGTAACACCTTTCCATGGAGCAACACGTAAGAACACATGATCTCCTACATCAAATTCCACGTCCTTTCGATGAAAATCAGCATAACTCTTTTGTCGATCTTGTGAGGTTTTTATACGTTGTCGGATCGTTTGAATCTTTTCTGTAGTCATACGTACCAACTCCGGTCCCAACAACGTTGCTTCGCCCACCTCATCCCAGCATACTGGAGAACGACATTTTCTTCCATACAATGCTTCGAATGGAGCCATGCCAATACTTGCTTGATAACTGTTGTTGTAGGAAAACTCCACCAATGGTAAGAACTTGTCCCAACTTCCCTTGAAGTCAAAGACACAGAGTCTTAATAGATCTTCAAGAGTTTGAATAGTCCTCTCTGATTGTCCGTCCGTCTGAGGATGATATGCTGAACTAAATCGTAACTCCGTGCCCATAGCTTTTTGTAAACTAACCCAAAATCGTGAAGTGAATCTTGGGTCTCGATCAGAAACTATGGATACTGGCATACCATGCAGTCTTACAATCTCGTTTATGTACATACGAGCAAGACGTTCAAGTGTATAAGTTTCTCGTATCGGTAAGAAATGAGCAGACTTGGTCAATCTGTCAACAATGACCCAAATCGCATCAATACCTTGAGAAACCCTAGGAAGACCGGTAACGAAATCCATGGTGATGTGCTCCCACTTCCATTCTGGAATTTCAAGTGGTTGCAATGGACCTTTTGGTACTTGATGCTCCGCTTTGACTCGTTGACAAGTTAGACACCTTGAGATAAACAACGCTATCTCTCTCTTCATATTGCTCCACCAAAATGTATGACGAAGATCATGATACATTTTGGTACTTCCAGGATGGATTGCAAACGGTGTGTTGTGCGCCTCCATCATGATTTCATACTTTAAATCAGGGTTGTTAGGAACACAGAGTCTGGAGTTGACTCGAAGTATTCCTTCTTCATCGATTCTTGCTTCCGGCATAGAACCTTCTTGCACTTTCTTCCTCATACGCATCAGCTCCAGGTCTGTAGCTTGAGCAGCTTTAACTTTATCGATTAAAGTCGGTTCTACTCGTATATTCGCCATCATCACATGGGTCCCTGGAGTCTTCAACTCTATCTCCATCCTTTGCAAGTCACACAAAATGGGCCTTTGCGTTGTTAATATTGCATTTGTACCTGCATATGATCTTCTACTCAATGCGTCAGCTACCACGTTCGCTTTTCCAGGATGGTATTGAATGGTATGATCATAATCTTTCAACAGTTCAAGCCAACGTCGTTGTCGCATGTTGAGTTCCTTTTGAGTAAAGAAATATTTGAGACTTTTATGATCCGTAAAGATCTCCACTTTCTCCCCATACAAGTAATGCCTCCAAATTTTAAGTGCAAAGACAATAGCTGCCAACTCTAGATCATGAGTAGGATAATTCCTCTCATATTCCTTGAGTTGTCTTGATGCATAGGCTATGACTTTTCCATGTTGCATGAGAACGCATCCCAACCCTTTGCTCGAAGCATCACTGTAGATGACAAATCCCTCCGAGCCAGATGGTATTGTTAGAACAGGTGCTGAAATGAGTCTCCTCTTGAGTTCTTGAAAACTCTGCTCACATTCTTCGCTCCAACCAAACTTTGTATCTTTCCGAGTCAGCTGAGTTAATGGAGTAGCGATTCGAGAAAATCCTTCCACGAATCTTCGATAATAACCAGCTAAACCAAGAAAGCTACGTACCTCGGTCACTGATTTAGGTTGCTCCCAGCTTTGAATAGCTTCAATCTTTGCCGGGTCAACAGATATTCCACGACTTGATACTACGTGCCCAAGGAATGCTACCTCTTCCAGCCAGAACTCGCATTTCTTCAACTTGGCATAAAGTTTGTATTCACGAAGCTTTTGGAGTACCAGCCTCAAGTGTTGTTGTTTGCATGAGGATTGACACCTTCCTGATGCACATTATCATGATTATTGATGTGTGGTGAATCAACAGTCGTCTGTGCTCCATTGCTATTCTCAACATTCTCGGATGCCATTTTCAGATACTGCCACAAAATAAAAATTAATTGATATGTCATATATTATCCTTATATTATGACCGACCAATTAAATACCATGCAAATAAACTTAGGTATGCCATACTAGCGAAGGAATTCCCCGTCTCTCCCCTCCTAGTTCTATTCTCACATCTTAGCCAGGGATCATATCCCTAAACTCTGATACCAAATGTGACGCCCCCAAAATTAGGTATACATCACCCATCTTGGGTCGTCAGATACATAGTACAGATTACAAATACAACTTAATAATACAACTGTCGTGTACAATACGACAAAACATAAACTGTGAGTTTGAATACAAATATTATCTTCTAGAGAGTATTCATACTCAAAAGGAGTCCTCATTACATTTATTAACACACCATTACATAGAATAGTGAGGACTACTAACTAATACTATCATTCGGACCATCACTCCGTACCCCGACTTGTCCCAGCTACGTTCTCATTTCCTGAAGAGAACAGTGAAAGAAAGGGTGAGCTCAACTAGCCCAGTAAGAAATATTATGACTAAGATAATGCAGAATAAATTATCATTAGCCTTCAACAATGTTAAACTGATAAAATATAATAGACATCAAGTTTAACTGCAGCGGAACAAGCAATCCATTAAAAGAGTCAAGTAGAAAATAAACTCTACTATCTTTTATGATTTAAAAGGTTTTTCAACACTGCGATCGCTGAGACTCAGCTTAATAAAATAATCCACATCATCGAATCACCCCTGCACTACGGCCAAGGATATTCGTGTATTCATTAATGGTCATGATCATGCCAACAACTGTCCATCAATGCACTACGGGCCAATGAGGACTTTTACCACATCATTTGTAACATTACGGTCATGATTATACCGAATAATCCCTGGTCATAATCATACCAAGTCCATCTATGCACTACATGCCACAGATGACTTTCAATATTTTATAAACATGAGGATGATGACAATGATATAAGAATTCAATAAAACAAGTTCAAGAATTAATTTATCCAGGAATTAACAACGTCCACATTGTCAACATGATACTGCATTGTGGAGTAAAATTCAAGAACGCTTAGAAGAATATTTTCTTGAAAAGATACTGGATGAAACGCAACTATCAAGGATATTCCACAAATTTCATGGAGTATAGAAGTCAAAACTTAACCAACTGAGTACAATAAAGAATGGAATAGCAAAAGAAATCACCATGCATGCGATAGACCGCACAGACAGGTTATTCCAATAGAATAATAAATAATGGAACCAGGTCCGGCGTAAACGCACAGACAGGATATTCCGACAGAATAATAAATAATGGAACCAGGTCCGGTGTAAAACACACAGACAGGATATTTCAACAGAATAATACTAAAACGGAACCAGGTCCGGTGTAAAACACACAGACAGGATGTTCCAACAGAATAATAAACGGAACCAGGTCCGGTGTAAAACACACAGACAGGATGTTCCAACAGAATAATAGAAGAATGTCACCAAGTATAGGGTAGACCGCGTATACTGGTTATTCCAACAGAATAATAACAAATGGAATAACAGAAGTTCTCTTCATGAATATAAAAGAAATAATATTCCCTACCTTAAAAGAACTGGATATTGGAAAAGTGATTTAGCAGAATACTTTTAGTCTCTCTCTCTCTCTTATTCTCTCTATACTTTCTCTCTCTATAGCTTGAATGAATTCGTGAAAAATAATGAAGCCCTAGGCCTCTATTTATAGAAAAACTGAGGGTGGCTCTTGGTCTTAACGAAGGGTCAAATGACTCTTGGTCTTAACGAAGGGTCAAATGACTCTTGGTAATATTGAAGGGACAACTACTATTGACGAAAGTAATTACTATTGACCAAGGTAAATACTATTGACGAAGGTAATTACTATTGACCAAGGTAAATACTATTGACGAAGGTAATTACTATTGACCAAGGTAAATACTATTGACGACGGTAATTACTATTGACGACGGTAATTACTATTGACGACGGTAATTACTATTGACGAAGAGACTCTTAGATGATGACATATGGCCCCCCATAAAATAACCAAACTTACCACAACGTCTCAATAATATAACATATTATACAGATGATACTATGACAATAATTTAAGAGATATGATGCAGCAATTACTGTAGCAATAATTGAGTATAGCTGAGTGACTTCTCACGTAAGCATCAATAATCAATACCGTGTGCTACTATGCAACCACGCGTATTACTGTACTTTTACTACCGAGTAGTTCAACAGTTTTAACGGTTTTAACGGTAACACCTCAGCCGTTATTTTTATAGAAAGATAATTCTGTCGTTTTCTCAATCCGACAATAATTCCGTTGTGGGGTCCACCAATGATTGTGCCGTCGTACGAATATTCCCCGACAAAAAGAATATTCTCCGACCAAACGAATATTTTATAACAACTTGCTTACTTTGCAAAATTTATAAATATTACCCACAACTATAACATTATATCAAATTAACTCCATAATATTCAAAAATGATATTTATAGAAAATTCATCTTTATTTATAAAAGTTGGGGTCTTACATATATCAAGTATTTTACAGAGAGAGAGAGGAAGTAAAGGAAAATTCTGAAAAGAAAAATCTGCCTCAACAAAGGGTGAGGTATCCCTATTTATACAAGTGAAAGGATAAGAAGGGATCGTGCGTGTCCTTGTCAGTGGAGTCGATCATTGATCCTTATCTTTCCTTCTTTAAATCTCAGCCATAGATAGTGGGACGCATGAGATGATGTCGGTTGGGTGGAGTATTATTGAAGACAGGTGGCGTCGTTTTCTGATAATGGAGAGAGCAGCTGGCTTTCTTTTTAGAAAGTGGAATTACTGTTCTTGTCGTTTTCTGATTATTGGATTATCTTTTATAGTGGTGGGTCACTGTCATACTGCTTTTCCTTTTCCTTTCTTGTCCTGTTCCAATTTTTCAGAAATTATTGAGGTGAGAGAATCCCAAAAGTCTCCCATTGTGGGCTCGGGTTCTTGACTTTCTCCGGCTAGGACATTGAATTGATTATCGTCCTGTTCAGATTCTTCATCACTGGCTGTTTTCATGGAAACATCATCTGGGACTAAGGATTGTAAGAACTGAGTCTTCATGTAATCCATAGTTTTGACAATTAATTCTGTTTCAGTAAGATTAGGAAACTTTTGTTTTAAATCAGCCTAGATTTTAACAAAAGGATTAATAGGTACTGGTGAGGGAAGGCTTTGCGGGATAACATCAAGGCAAGCCTGAGTGTGATTTTTAATTATTTTAAGAAGTTCTGGTAATGTCGGATTAAGACCTTTATCCCACCATTTGGTAAAGAATATTCTTTTGAGGCGGGGAATCTTATTCTGGTAATCACAACGGAAATCCCATTTCCAAATCCAAGGTATACTGAAACGAATTATGAAATGGGCAAATAATTTAGACATTGATAAATCTCTATTTACTGGCATGTGGGAATAGGCAACTTGCCATTCCTTGAATGCTGTTTGAACAGATTCTGGTAAGGTTTTAATGGTAACACCAATCTTATCCCACCAAACGAAAAACCAGTTGGGAATTTCATTTTTAAGTACTTCGGGACAGACTCGTATAAACCAAGTATGGTTGTGAATCGGATTCTGGTAATAGAAAACTTGGGTAAAGGAATCAATATAATCCCAATAACTGTAACGGGTTTCTGTTGTGTGACTGGATTCAATAGTACGGGTGGTATGAGGATTAATACCCCAATTGGCAAGAGGCATGATGCTCTTGACTGTTATTTTACTGTATTGAATCGGGCTGGTGGTTTTGTTAGGATCATGAAGCGTATGCTTAATGTCCATAGATGTTGTTTCAATAATTATTTGTTCATAAACATATCGGTACTGATTAAAACGGGGAGGAGACTGTTGAGTCGTTAAATAACGTCTCTTTATCTCCCATGGATCTTTCATCCATTTTTCATCATTCTGTTCAATGAATAATACTGTTTCATCCGCATTTATGTTTGGGATATACTGTTCTGGTAAAAGGAGAACATCCTTTACGGTAGGTTGGCTAGAAGAAGACGATGAGTTGCTGGTCTGAGAATTCAGAGTAGGAAACTCTGTATAGTACAGATTTGCTCTGCCTCGGCCTCGCTGACCGCGGCCACGGCTTCTACTGGTCATTCCTGCAAGTATTCTCTGGTTAGAAAATCCGGTAAAGAATTCTGTTTTCCTTTGACATATTCAATATCAAAGTCGAATACTGATAAAATACTTTGCCAAGTGGCAAATATCTGTTTAGAAGCTAGATTTTGTACATCCTTTTTAAATATCTGTTTTGCAGCTGAGCAATCAACTCGAATTAAAAAGTGCTGATTTAAAAGATCATCTTGAAATTTTAAAACACATTTTACAATGGAAAGACATTCTTTCTTTATGGTAGGATAATTCAAAGAAGGTCCTTTCCAAACTACTGAAGTAAATCGGATAAGATCCTCTTTGTTACTGTTAGGATTAAATTGTTTTAAAAGACCACCATATCCTGTATTAGAAGCATCAGTTTGAACAATCTTCTTCCATTCAGGATTGGGTAAAGAGAGGCAAGGTAACTGTTTAACTCTAGTTTTGATCTTTTGGACTGCATCAGTATGTTCAATAGTCCAGGGTAAAGGGTTTTTTCTTAATCGGGTGGACAGTATAGCAGCATCCTGGGAAAGATTAGGATAATAGTCTCTAATATAATTTAGACTTCCCAAAAATCTTTGCAGTTGATTAATATCTTTAATTTCATCCGAAAATTTAGATGCAAATTCAATACATCTATCAATAGGAATAATAGTTCCATTGAAAATATTATGTCCGAGAAATCTGATTTTTGTTTGGAAAAGTTTCATCTTAGGAGCAGAAACTACCAAACCATTTTTTATGACAACATTTTTAAAAATGTTTAAATGCTTAATATGCTGTTCAATTGATGAAGAGAAAATTAAGACATCATCAATATAGCAGATAATAAATTCAGTAAAAGGATTAAAAATATCATTCATGATATGTTGAAATTCAGAAGGTCCATTTTTGACACCAAATGGAAGAACATTCCATTCATAATGTCCAAAAGGTACTGTAAAAGCAGTTTTATAAGTATCCTGATCTCTGATTTGTATTTGCCAAAATCCTGATTTCATATCAAATTTAGAAAAAATAGTGGCATCATGAAGTCTGTCGAGTAGGTCCTTCTTATTCGGAATTGGATATCTAATCCATTGAAGGGCTTCATTCAGTGGTTTACAATTAATAACAAGGCGGGGAGTTCCTCGTTCAATTTCGGAGTTTTTATTGACATAAAAAGCTGTACAACTCCAAGGGGAAGTACTGGGTTTTATTAGCTTTTTCTGCTGAAGAGACTCAATTTCAGTTTTGCAAAGAAGTAAATATTCTTTCTTCATTTGACTGGGTCTAGACATAGTAGGAATATTCTTTTCATTGAAATTAGGAATATAAGGAAGAGAAATAATATGTTTCTTCCTATTCCAAAAAGCATTCGGGACATCACTACAGATTTCTGTTTGAAGAGTTTTGTAAATTAATTTTATTTTTTCCTATAAAGAGGGCTGTAAAATTCTTTGTTCTGTAGAAAGAAACTTTATTTCTTTTTGGATGAAATTTATCTGTTTTTCTTTTGAATAAATCATGTGCTTGACTTGATTTAGTTCTTTAGTATAAGGTTCTGTTATGAATTCAAAAATAATATGCCTGTTATTAAGAGTAGTGTGAATACCTAAAGTATCTATCTTCGAGATAGGCATCAAAAGACAAAGGAAAGGTGTGCCTAGGATGATACTTTGATTCATATTTCGGATAAGAACAAAAGAGGTAGGTAAACAAAGACCTTGATTACAGATTAAGGCTTCTGAAATTTTATATTTAATGTTCATAGTGTTACCACTAGCACTAGTTAATGATTGAGTGGTTTTCTGGAAATATTTGGTAGGAATTAATCCTTCCTGAATACAGTTCATATCAGCGCCACTATCAACTAAGGCAATGGCATCTTTAATGATAAAATCCGGTTTGATAACAAGAGTAATTCTAATATACCATTTTTGGAAAACCACTTGATTCATAAGCATTAAATACTGTTCAGAAGATTCTGGTTTGTCAGAAGATCCAGTTTTTGAGGATTCTACATGATTATCATGTTTATTGTTTAACTGTTGTTTGATACTATTTAAATCATGGAAGATGATAGTATTAGTATTTTGTAACTGTTTTATTTCAGATTTTAAAATATTAATTTCGATTTTAAGATCCTGAATAGTAGTAGGTTTTTCAGCAGTAGAAACATCTTTTATGCATCTCATAACCTCACGCATACTATACTGATCGATTGGAAGGTTTTCTTCGGGTTTTTGATTTTTATAACAGATCTCTAAAATTGTCACACGTGGATTTATTCATCATTATTTTTTATTTTTTCTTTTTCTTTCCTTTTTTTTATTTTGTTTGTAAAAAGATATTCTAAACTAATTTATGCTCAATACTCAAAAGTATACTTAAATTGAAGACCATTTTTTTTAAAATAAATAAAATTTATTAGTGTACTTGTATAAGATTTACTATGAACAAGAATTATACTTATTTTATATTTTGTCTTCTCCTTTAGTTTTTATAATTTGTATAAAATTTATACTTTAGACATTCTTTTAAAAATAGAGGGAGTAAATTTTAATCATCACATGATGATATTAAATGAATTTTTATTATTCATATACACGAAGTAAAAATTATTATTAATATTATAAAGTTTTCGTGAGACTTACAAAGTCGGAATATTGGTCACACATCACATATGTTTAACCTGTTTTTTTTAAAAAAAAATTATTTTACTCCTATAATTTTAAATATATTATTATATTATCTTTTTAATATTAATTTTTGTATCTTTTTATTTATTTTTTTTAATTTTTTATTTTATCCGACATAATAAATATATATAAGTAACTAATGTGGAGGGAGTATTACTCCTTTAGACGTGTTAGGAGTAAGCATGCCTAATAGACCAAAAACTTAATTTATTTTTTATTAAAAATAAACAGATAAAAAAACGTAGAGTATTAGTGAAGGAATATTATTTGTAGATAACATTGAAAAAGGCAAAAGTGACATTTACAAACGGCAAAAAGCATTTTTTGGCCACTGTGGTTATAGTGATTTAACGAAATAGTCACTGTGCTGTTAAAATATTCAATTAGCCCAGTGTACTTTTTAAAAATGTTCAATCAGGCCATTCCGTCTATTTTTTGTAACTGCTGTTAACAAATCAGCAAGGATTGCTTACGTGGCATTTTAAAAATAAAATAAAAAATGACATGGTAATTACGTGGCAATAGATACATATTAGCTCCTTTCTTTTATTTTTTAATGGATTTTCTTTATAATTTTTTCTTTTCAACCAAAAAAATAAAATAAAAAAAATCATTATGTGGTAAAATAATAATAAAATTAAAATAAATATTTTAATTCATTTTTTTTTATAATTTTTTCTTTTCCTTTTTTCTATTTCTTTCTTTTAATAATTATTTTTATTTTAAAAATTAATTCTAAATAATACAAATAATATATCAATTTTTTGTATCAATGAGATCTATTACAACATTACATTAATTTCAACAAAAAATAAAAATAAAAAATTATTAATTACGTGACAAAAAAATTAAAATAAATATTTTAATTTATTTTCTATATAATTTTTTCTTTTCATTTCTTTTAATAATTAATTTTATTTTTAAAATTAATTCCAAATAATACAAATAATATTAAAACTTTTTAATAACTAAACATAAAAACAAAAAAAAGATAAGCCAGTTGCCCACCTCCGACTTCTTCTCCGAACCAGAGCCACCGCCCAATTCATGGCGCCGACCACTCCTGTTATTTGAAGATGTGTAAGGATTTTCTAAAAAAAATGTCATTCCCAAAAAATTTCATTCCTGTTATTTGACGACTCCTGTTATCAAATTTTGTTCCATCTTCTTCAAGCTTTCATGGCGGTGGTGATCGTAGCCTCCATTTTCATTCCCAAAAACCACTAAGAAACTAAGAAACTCAGCAACTGAGCCTCCTAAAAACGGAGTACTGTGCCACCAAAAACCTAGATCTAGGTCTGAAGTCAAAATCTAATTCGGAGGAGAGAGGAGGTGGGCATGATGTTGAAGAAGGAGGAGGAGAGAGGAGGTGGGCAACTGACTTATTTTTTTTTGTTTTTTGTTTTTTATTTTTTGTTTTTATGTTTAGTTATTAAAAAGTTTTAATATTATTTGTATTATTTGGAATTAATTTTAAAAATAAAATTAATTATTAAAAGAAATGAAAAGAAAAAATTATATAGAAAATAAATTAAAATATTTATTTTAATTTTTTTTGGCACGTAATTAATGATTTTTTATTTTTATTTTTTGTTGAAATTAATGTAATGTTGTAATATATCTCATTGATACAAAAAATTTGATATATTATTTGTATTATTTGGAATTAATTTTTAAAATAAAAATAATTATTAAAAGAAAGAAATAGATAAAAGGAAAAGAAAAAATTATAAAGAAAATGAATTAAAATATTTATTTTAATTTTATTATTATTTTACCACATAATGATTTATTTTATTTTATTTTTTTGGTTGAAAAGAAAAAATTATAAAGAAAATCCATTAAAAAATAAAAGAAAGGAGCTAATATATATCTATTGCCACGTAATTACCATGTCATTTTTTATTTTATTTTTTAAAAGCCACGGAAGCAATCCTTGCTGATTTGTTAACGGCAGTTACAAAAAATGGACGGAATGGCCTGATTGAACATTTTTAAAAAATACAGTGGGCTAATTGAATATTTTAAAAGTACAGTGGCTATTTCGTTAAATCACTATAACCACAGTGGCCAAAAAGTACTTTTTGCCATTTGAAAACACACCTAAAATCTATTAACAATTACTCAAGTACCAATATTATAATACCCCAACTTTTTATGAATAAGATTTAATTTTTTTTTTCTAAATAGTAAGATGTTGATTTAATAAATATCTTATTGTTATGGGTAATATGTGCAAATTATACGAAGTAAACAAATTGTCATGGAATATTCTTTTTGTCGGGGAATATTCGTACGACGGAGCCAAAATAACCAATCATTAGTGGGTCCCACAACGAAATAACTCTTCGAATAAAGAAAGCGAGAAAAATAAATTTTTAAAAAAATTGACGACAGAACTTTTACTTTTAACTGTTGAAATATTTGGCGATAAAAGTATATTAATATGAGTTATTCCACAATAGTACGCGGTATTCCACAGTAACACACGGTATTGCACAATATCTTTGATTATTTATTTAATAATTGCAACAATAGAATCCTCTCAATATTTCATTCAATAATTGTCACGATAGTTACTGCATTGTATCTCATATTATTGATTCAATAATTGTTATCGTAACATCTGCACAATATTTTATATATGTTATTAAATCAATAATTTATACGACTCATTAACTCATATTATTTAATATGATATTATTAAACCAATTAACATTATTGACAATGTCTAGAAATTCTGTCAAGGAAATGAGTTAGTTAATTGTGCGTCGTTTATACGGAAGACCCCTTCTTTCCTAGAAAAGATCTGGTTGTCAATATTGTGAGACTGTAAAATTAATTGTGAATAATTATTAAGTAATAAAAGGTGTTGATTAAAATTAATAGTTATTGTGTGGTAGATATTTGTCCAATTTTTGTTACAAATAGATAGGTAAGTTTGGCTTATTATTTCATGGATCCATCGCTTGCCAAATTGTCAAACTGTCAGTAGAAATTTTTATTCAATATTTATTTTATTATTATTATAATAGTAATAAAACATAAAACTTTTTATATAAAATAAAAAACTTTTATAAAGTTATTTGTTTTATTAGAATATATTATATTATATATAAAATTATTTATTTTATTAGAATATTTTATTAAAATAAAAAAATCAGACGAACGATTTGCACCACGTTTCGTTTATCCAACGAATTTGTCAAAGGTGGTGTGCTAAGAATTTTTTATAAATAGGTTGCTTAGTTGAGGTATGAAACTCACACCAGAATCACAAAATTATTCTTCCATAATATTGTGCATATTTCTTTTAAGTATAAGGATACTTTAAGTATAGCTTATAGTGCAAGATTAACTCAAAATAATCTCTTTTATTTCAGTAAGATCTTGTGACGCCCCCAAAATTAGGTATACATCACCCATCTTGGGTCGTCAGATACATAGTACAGAATACAAATACAACTTACTAATACAACTGTCGTGTACAATACGACAAAACATAAACTGCGAGTTTGAATACAAATATTATCTTCTAGAGAGTATTCATACTCAAAAGGAGTCCTCATTACATTTATTAACACACTATTACATAGAATAGTGATGACTACTAACTAATACTATCATTCGGACCATCACTCCGTTCCCCGACTTGCCCCAGCTACGTTCTCATTTCCTGAAGAGAACAGTGAAAGAAAGGGTGAGCTCAACTAGCCCAGTAAGAAATATTATGACTAAGATAATGCAGAATAAATTATCATTAGCCTTCAACAATGTTAAACTGATAAAATATAATAGACATCAAGTTTAACTGCAGCGGAACAAGCTATCCATTAAAAGAGTCAAGTAGAAAATAAACTCTACTATCTTTTAAGATTTAAAAGGTTTTTCAACATTGTGATCGCTGGGACTCAGCTTAATAAAATAATCCACATCATCGAATCACCCCTGCACTACGGCCAAGGATATTCGTGTATTCATTAATGGTCATGATCATGCCAACAACTGTCCATCAATGCACTACGGGCCAATGAAGACTTTTACCACATTATTTGTAACATTACGGTCATGATTATACCGAATAATCCCTGGTCATAATCATACCAAGTCCATCTATGCACTACATGCCACAGATGACTTTCAACATTTTATAAACATGAGGATGATGACAATGATATAAGAATTCAATAAAACAAGTTCAAGAATTAATTTATTCAAGAATTAACAACGTCCAAATTGTCAACATAATACTGCTTTGTGGAGTAAAATTCAAGAATACTTAGAAAAATATTTTCATGAAAAGATATTGGATGAACCGTAATTATCAAGGATATTCCACTAATTTCATGGAGTATAGAAGTCAAAACTTAACCAACAGAGTATAATAAAGAATGGAATAACAAAAGAAATCACCCGGCATGCGATAGACCGCACAGACAGGTTATTCCAACAGAATAATAAATAATGGAACCAGGTCCGACGTAAATACACAGACAGGATATTCCGACAGAATAATAAATAATGGAACCAGGTCCGGTGTAAAACACACAGACAGGATGTTCCAACAGAATAATAACAAGACGGAATCAGGTCTGGTGTAAAACACACAGACAGGATGTTCCAACAGAATAATAATAAAAACGGAACCAGGTCCGGTGTAAAACACACAGACAGGATGTTCCAACAGAATAATAATAAAAATGGAACCAGGTCCGGTGTAAAACACACAGACAGGATGTTCCAATAGAATAATAGAAGAATGTCACCAAGTATAAGGTAGATCGCGTATAGAGGTTATTCTAACAGAATAATAAGAAATGGAATAACAACAGTTCTCTTCATGAATAAGAAAGAATAACACCCCTTACTGTTTTAAAGAAGAGCTGAAATAAGGAAGTAGTTAAGTAGCGGAATATTCTTCTTCTCTCTCTCTATAGTTTCTCTCTATAATTTCTCTCTCTATAGTTCAGTGAATTCGTAAGAAATAATGAAGGAATGAGCTGCTATTTATAGAAAAATAGAATGCATAGTAACTAATCCATGAACGGTCCAGATTGATTATTTTAATCTGACGGTCCATATTTAAAGAAAAATCTTTTAAATAAAATATAATATATTCTATTTATAGAATAACTTTAATAAAGTATTCTGTTTTATATAAAAAGATATTTCTGTTTTATTACGTTAATAATACGAATAAAACAAAACATCATTATCGCTAAATAATTCATATTATTAGCTGACAATAATTGAATCAAACTGAGTGACTTCTCACATAAGCATTAATAATCAATACCGTGTGCTACTATGCAATCATACGTATTACTGTACTTTTACTACCGAGTAGTTCAACAGTAACAATGGTAAAACTTCCGCCGTTATTTTTAATAAAATATTTTTGTCGTTTTCTCAATCCGACAATAATTCCGTTGTGGGGTCCACCAATGATTGTGTCGTTGTACGAATATTCCCTGTTAAAACGAATATTTCCCGACCAATCGAATATTATATAACAACTTGCGTACTTTGCAAAATTTATAAATATTACCCACAACTATAACATTATATCAAATTAACTCCATAATATTCAAAAATGATATTTATAGAAAATTCATCTTTATTTATAAAAGTTGGGGTCTTACAGATCTAATCTTCTACTAAGGTAAATGATATTATTTTCTTTCAATAATCGTAAGGGTTATCATTTTCTTTAATACTTCATATTATGATAAGAAGTTGTTATTTGTTTCTATAACTTTTTCATTAAACGGTGAAAATGTCTAAATTGTTTAGAACTTTCATACTAGTTTTCGCTTCATTTAATATTTTTTCACATGAATCTTCATATTGCGTTTTACACGAATTGGGAATCTTATTTATTATATTCCTGAACTCTAATCGAATTTCTAGATATCATGTTGACAATTTGAACATTCTTGGACTCTAGATAAATTAAATTATAAATCTCTAATGTTTATTTTTAATCTTATTGTTCTTATAATTTCTGTTATGACAAACTATAACAAACACAATAAATCAACACAGAAAAATAAAAACAATAACACAAGATTTTACATGGAAACCCAAATCGAAAAAAATCACTGAGAAGGCAGAAAAAATCCACTAAATAAATATATGAAGAGTATAAGATAAAGAGAGAAAATTATGAGAATTCTTAGAAGGTTTCTGAATGTCTCTTCTCCAAAATTCTAACACCTATATTTATAGGCCATAGAAAATTCTATAACCAAATAGGATTAGAAATACTAAATTGAGTATAGTTAGAAAAGATAACTTTCCTAAATCAAAATGAAATCTAGATAATACCTAAATCCAAATCCAATAAGGATTCATGTTATAGCCAACAAATCTCATCGTTGACTTAAATCCTCTAAATATAGAACAAACAGCAAACTTTCTCCTTTTCTCAAATGCACAAATAAAATCTGATTTTTCTGAAGAAATTATATCTTCTCATTCAAAGCAAACAACCACTTTTATGAATCATTCAAGGAAACCACGTCTTTATAAGTCACATGGTCATTGTACTCAACTGTCTCGGCAGCTGACAAGGCATAAATAACAAAATATGAATACCCATATCTTTGTGGTAGTCTCACTGTCCTCTTTACCCTGCCTCTAGTGAGAGTATACTGATTGTCCACATATTCCTCCATTGGAATTATATTCTCATCTACAACAGTAGTAGTAGGCACATGATCTGAACTCTGTTGTGATTTCTGAACTTAAGGAGAACTTATTTCAAGCTCCACCTTTTGACCAACACTATCAAAAGTATCAATACAAGGAACAGAGGATTCCTTGTTCTTATGAAACATAGCGGACTCATCAAAAGTAATATCTATTCTAATGATGACCTTTGTTGACTTATGATCAGCACACCAAAGTCTATAACCCTTCACACCAGAGCCATAACCAAGAAAGATGCATTTCTTGGCTCTAGGTTTGAGTTTTTCCTCATTCACATGTGCATATGCAAGACAACCAAATACCCTAAGGGATGAATAATCTGCACGATTACTTGACCAAACCTCTTCAGGGGTCTTACATTCTATAATGGTGCAAGGAGAACGATTCACCAAAAAAGAAGTTGTGTTCACTACTTTAGCCCAGAATTCCTTACCTAAACCTGCATTTAACAATATGCATCTGACCTTCTCTATCAAGGTTTTGTTCATCCATTCTGCAACTCCATTCGACTGCAGTGTGTTCACTATTTTACGATGCCTAACAATTACTTCATTCTTTCAAAACTCATTGAACTCAGTCTCAAAAAACTCAAGGCCATTATCTATCCTGAACCTTTTAATCTACTTTCATGTCTACTTTTCAACCAAAGTCTTCCACTGTTTGAAAGTCACAAAAACGTCATTTTTATGTTTCAAGAAGTAGACCCAAACTTTCCTGGAATAATCATCAATGAAGGTTAGTAGATAATGTGCACCGCTACCTTTGGAAAGAACTCGTTAATGTGACGCCCCCAAAATAAGTATACAACACCCATTCTGAGTCGCCAAATACATGGTACAGAAAGCAAACTACAACTTCAATAATACAATTATCGTGCAAAATACGACAACACATACTGTGAGTTTAAATACAAATATTGTCTTCTAGACAATATCCACACTCAAATAAGTCCTCAATACAATTATTCAAACACTATTTTACAGAAATAGTGAGGACTGCTAAAATATCTTTCTAGAACCATCACTCCATACCCCGACTAGATCCTGCTATGTTCTCACCTCCTAAGAAGAAAAATGGAACAAAAAGGAAAAGAGTGAGCTCAACTAGGCCAGTAAAGAATATTATGACTAAGATAATATACAACAAATTATCATTAGTATTCAATAGGGAAAAATCTGATAGAATATAATCGACAACAAGTTTTAGATCAACAACTGCAGCGAAAACAGCAAACCATTAGAAGAGTCAAGTAGAGAATTAATTCTACTATCTTCTAAGATTTAAAAGCCCATCATCAATATTTTATCCCTGTAACATCAATTAATAGTCATCTTTATCCAAATATTCATCTTTGCACTACAGGCCAAAGATATTCATTTGTATCACCTGTCAGTCATGTTCATCTCAACACCTGCTCATCTTTGCACTACAGGCCAAAGATATTCATCAAGTAATCATACATATTTGCACTACAGGCTAAAGATATTCAGTAATATCATCATTTAGGACTGAGGATGATGAAAAATATCTTTAAAAAAATGAATCCAGTGAGACAAAAGGACTAATAGTAGGGATTCGTATAACAGTTTATCCAAGATCAATAATACTTCATAATAATCAATTGTGAAGTAGAATTCAAAAATAAAGATCAAAACATGGATACAATCAAAGATAGTAACCATAATAGACATCTTGGACAAAAAGGGAAAATTTTATTTTTCGGTGAATAGTATCGTATTCTTGAATAGTGCCATATACGTGAATAGTAACGTATACGTGAATAGTAACCCCAACACAAAAAGTTCTAAATTTGATAAAAACTCATGTTGATATTTCAGCATAATGATATTGAAAAAAATAATATCATTTAAGAAGAAAATAATATCCCTTACCTCAAAATATCAGTACTTCTGGTCGGAATACTGGTATAAGGCTGAAAGAAACTTGCTCTGATGAATAGAAACTCTCAAAGTATCTAAATACTCACAAAATACACTCAATAATCTAGAGAGAGAAAGAGAGAAAACTTGTTTCTGGTGTGATTTTCAATTCTAACTTAGCCCTCTATTTATAGGAAAATGTTAGCACGCCGAAGCAGACTTAACCTGCAACCTGATGGCTTTACCTGATACTATTCCCATCCACCACATTTGAATAAAAATCTCAGCACATTTCTTCACCAACCAGGAGTGGGGCCCACCAATTCTAGAATTTTCCATCAAAATGATAAACTCTAAAAATTTAACAATTTCTGAACCAGTCATCTCGTAAAATTCATAATAAATCATACGTTCATTTTTAACGGTTCAAATTTTGCGGACATATACTCAACTTATATATGTATAACATATCCAAAAATTACTACGATCCAACGGTCGGATTAAAAATTATAACCCCCGTAAAATATCTCAAAAACCCTGATTTTTAATAACTCCATTCCGACAAAAATACTGATAAAAACCTCAACATTAACTCCTTCATTTTTAACCACAAAAATATATCTCTCATTTATATCCACATAAAATAAATATTTCCTTATCATATGAATCAATAATTAATTATTCATAAATAATATTACAGAATCACATTTATGACAACCAGGCCGTTCCCAGGAAAGAGGGGGCTTTCCAATAAGGATTTCTCCTTACTGGCGCGCAATTAGATGACCAAACCTCTCCTTAGACAGAACTTTCTAGACATTACCAATAATGTTATCTAATAATATTATTCAAATAATATGAATTATTGATCTGATAATAGAAAATATTGTGCAGTAACAATTATTGAAACAACAATAATATAAAATATCAACGCAGCAATTATTGAGTCAATAAAATAAAATATTGAACAATAACTACTGTAACAATTAATGAGTAGTGCCTTCTTACGTAAGAATCAATAATTGGTGCAATACCGTGTGCTACTGTATTTTAACCATCAGGTATTCCAAAAGTATTAACGGTAACAACTACGCCGTTAATTATAAACAACTTATACTTGTCGTTTTCTTCATCCAATCGCTTTCCGTTATGGGGCCCACACAAGGCTGCGCCGTCGTACGAATATTCCCCGACAGCAAGAATATTCCACGACCAAACGAATATTCCCCGACAAAATGAATATTTTATAACCACTTGCTTATTTTGCAAAATTTGCACATTTCACCCATAACCAAAGTATTATATCAAATTAACCCCTTATTATTCACAATAATATTTAGAGAAAATATGATTTTATTCATTAATAAGACGGGGTCTTACAACCTCCCCTCCTTATGAAATTTCGTCCTCGAAATTGACGTACGTACCTGATATTTCGAAAAGGTGAGGATACCTCGCTTTCATTTCTGATTCCAACTCCCAGGTCATTTCTTCAATAGCATGGTTTCTCCACAAAACCTTAACTTGTGGTATAACCTTTGTGCGTAGGACATGCTCTTTCCTATCCAAGATCTTAACAGGTACCTCCTCGTACGTTAAATCTTCAGCTATCTCGTCTGGTTCTAACTCAATAATGTAGTTCGGGTCTTTAACATATTTACAAAGTATAGACATGTGAAAAACATTATGAACACGAGACATGTTTGGAGGTAATGCGAGTCTATATGCCACATTTCCTATTCGCTCAAGAATCTCAAATGGACCAACAAATCTTGGATTGAGCTTTTCTCTTTTCCCAAATCTTGTAACTCCCTTCCATGGTGCAACACGTAACAATACATGATCCTTAATATTAAATTTCATGTCCTTCCGATGAAGATCCGCATAACTCTTTTGTCGATCCTGTGCCGTTTGTATACGTTGTCGAATCGTTTGGATCTTTTCTATAGTCATGCGTACCAACTCTGGTCCCAACAATGTTGCTTCACCCACCTCGTCCCAGCATACTGGAGAATGACATTTTCTTCCATACAACGCCTCGAATGGAGCCACACCTATGCTCGCCTGATAACTGTTGTTGTAGGAGAATTCTACCAATGGTAAATACTTATCCCAACTCCCTTTGAGATCTAGGACACAGAGTCTTAATAGATCTTCAAGAGTTTAAATAGTCCTCTCTGATTGTCCGTCCGTTTGAGGATGGTATGCCGAACTGAATCGTAAATCCGTGCCCATAGCTTTCTGCAAGCTAACCCAAAATCGTGAAGTGAATCTTGGGTCACGATCCGAAACTATGGATACTGGCATGCCATGCAATCTCACAATCTCGTTCACGTACATACTAGCAAGACGTTCAAGGGAATAAGTCTCACGTATCGACAAGAAATGAGCGAACTTGGTTAATCTATCAATAATAACCCAAATCGCATCTATGCCTAGAGAAACCTTGGGAAGACCCGTAATAAAATCCATAGTAATGTGTTCTCACTTCCATTTCGGGATCTCAACTGGTTGCAATGGACCCTTTGGCACTTGATGCTCCGCCTTTACATGTTGACAAGTTAAACACCTCAAGATAAACTCCGCGATCTCTCATTTCATATTGCTCCACCAAAATGTATGTCGAAGATCGTGATACATTTTGATACTCCCAGGATGGATTGCAAACGGTGTGTTGTGTGCCTCCATCATTATTCTATGCTTCAAGTCAAAATCGTTAGGAACACAAAGTCTGGAGTTGACTCGAAGTATTCCTTCTTCATCGATTCTTGCTTCTGGAATAGCACCTTCTTGCACTTTCTTCTTCATACGCATCAGCTCTATGTCCGTAGCTTGAGCAGCTTTAACTTTATCGATTAAAGTCAGTTCTACTCATATATTTGATATCATCATGTGGGTACTTGGAGCCTTCATCTCTATCTCCATCCTTTGCAAGTCATACAAAATGGGCCTTTGTGTTAACAACATTGCACTCGTACCCGCATATGATCTTCTACTCAATGCGTCAGCTACTACGTTTGCTTTTTCAGGATGATATTGGATGGTATGATCGTAATCTTTCAACAGCTCGAGCCAACGTCGTTGCCGCATGTTGAGTTCCTTTTGGGTGAAGAAATATTTGAGGCTTTTATGATCCGTATAGATCTCCACTTTCTCCCCATACAGGTAGTGTCCCCAAATCTTCAACGCGAAAACGACTGCTGCCAACTCTAAATCATGAGTAGGATAATTCCTCTCATATTCTTTGAGTTGTCGCGAGGCATAGGCTATGACTTTCCCATGTTGCATGACAACACATCCTAACCCTTTGCCTGAAGCATCGCTGTAGATAACAAATCCATCCGAACCGGACGATATTGTCAGAACAGGTGCCGAAATGAGTCTCCTCTTGAGTTCTTGAAAACTCTTCTCACAATTCTCGCTCCAACCGAATTTTGTATCCTTCCGAGTCAGCTGAGTTAACGGAGTAGCGATTCGAGAAAATCCTTCCACAAATCTCCGATAATAACCAGCTAAGCCCAGAAAGCTACGTACTTCGGTCACCGTCTTTGGTTGCTCCCAACTTTGTATTGCTTCAATCTTCGCCGGGTCAACAGATAATCCATGTTTTGACACCACGTGCCCTAGGAATAGCACTTCCTCAAGCCAGAACTCGTATTTCTTCAACTTAGCATATAACTTGTTTTCACGCAGCCTTTGGAGTACCAGCTTTAAATGATGCTCATGATCTTCACGGCTTTTGGAATATATGAGGATATCATCAATAAAGACAACAACGAACTGATCTAAATAATCCTTGAATACTCGGTTCATCATATCCATGAAAGCCGCAGGAGCATTAGTCAATCTAAAAGACATGACTAGGAATTCATAATGCCCGTACCGAGTTCTGAAAGCAGTCTTTGGAATATCCTCAGTTTTAATCTTCAGCTGATGATATCCAGAACGAAGATCGATCTTTGAAAAGAATTATGCTCCTTACAACTGGTCAATCAGGTCATCAATGCGAGGTAGCGGATACCTATTCTTGATGGTGACATGGTTCAATTCTCGATAGGCAATACAAAGTCGTATACTCCCGTCTTTCTTCTTTACGAATAAAACAGGAGCACCCCAAGGAGACGTACTAGGACAAATAAAACCAATGTCCAACAACTCCTGTAGTTGCACTTTTAACTCCTGAAGTTCAATAGGAGCCATTCGATATGGGGTTTTAGAAATGGGCTTTGTATCGGGTTCAAGGTCAATAAAGAATTCAACTTCACGTTCTGGGGCTAGACCAGGAAGTTCTTCAGGAAATACATCGGAAAATTCTCTAACAATAGAAATATTATTCAAATCTGACTTGCCTTTGTTCAAATCCATAACATGGGATAAGAAAGCTTGACATCCATTTTTCAATAAACGAATAGCTTTGTGGCTTGATATGACAGTGACTGATTTTAGTGGTTTAGTAGTTTGAATTCGTATGACAGGTTGGTTAGGAATATGAAAACTAACAACCTTACGAAAACAATCAATTTTAGCATGATGAGTGGTTAACCAATCAATTTCTAAAATCACATCAAAAGCAAGTATCTTTAAAGAGATAAGATTAACAGGTAATGTGATAGTGCCAACTTGGATCATGCAAGATTTATAAACTGTAGATGTAACGAAAGTTTCACCCAACAGAGTTTCAACAGATAAGTTAAAGTCCAATTTCTCCGGAGTCAAGTTTAAACGTTGAGCACAAGCAGGAGAGATAAAAGAATGGGTAGAACCGGTATCTAGTAAAGTATAAACTTCGCAAGAATTCAAGATTAGCTTACCCGTGATCACCTCGTTCGGGTTTCTCGCGTTTTGGCTAGTCACGACAGACGCTCTTCTAGGAACCGCTGATTTTGACTTATCCGGGACAGCTTTTGGAGTCACTATCCCCGCTGAACTTAGTTTTGCTACAGAACACTCTCGAGCTATATGACCCTCCTTTCCAAAGTTATAACATACCTTAGATTGTTGTGGGCAATTTGGGCTGATATGTCCCTCTTTCTCACATTTGTAACATACGACCGGTGGTCGTTCTCCTCCCCTAGAAACAGTTGATGTTTGTGCTGACGTCTTCACATTATCATTGTTGTACCTTCTCTTCTTGAAATCTCCTCCTGTCTTGCTCCTTTTATTATCACGACCACGATTACCACCAGAGTGGTTACCGCTTTTGTCCGAATGTTTTCCTCCCTGCTAGTTTTCATTGCTTCGATGACTGTCGCCACCGGTATGACCCTGGTTGTGGTCCCTTGGTTGCACATACTCATTATCTCGCTCTAATAATTGAGCCCTGTATACAACATCTGAATATAAAAAAAAAATTATGAGAGATAAGATATTGTCGAATCTCGGGTTTTAGACCTCTCAGAAACATCCTTGTCATTCGTTCCTCATTTTCAACCAAATGAGGTGCAAACCTGGATAACTCTGCAAACTTCGCCTCGTACTGGGACACCGTCATGTTGTTTTGTTCCAATCTGATAAACTCCACCTCCTTCATATGACGAATACTTTCAGGAAAGTACTTGTCATTGAACAGTTTTTGAAATGTTTCCCAGGACATTTGAGTGAGTCAGGCTGGGTACGCTTCACAGACTCCCACCAGTAGTTTGCCTCACCGCGGAACATAAAAGTGGCGAATGGAACCTTCTGTTCCTCCGTGCATCCCAAGACATCGAATATCTTGGTAATTTGCTTGACCCACATTTTCGCCATGATCGGATCTGGCTTTCTCTTAAATTCTGGTGGTCCCAATTCTTTGAACTGCTTAGCTGTGACAAACTGCGCGTTGTTATCATTTCCACCTGTATTCTTCACACGAGTCTCCCTCGTTTGATTTTGCATGAACTGCAAAAAGCTCCTAAACATTCCATCATTCATCGTTTGCTCGGTAACATTATTTACAGGAGGAATATTGCCTTCCTGTTGCACGTTCCCCTGGGTGGTGATCAAAGGTGTCTCCACGGTCTGATTTACTTCATTATTAACGTTCTCAGCTGCCATTCTTAAATACTGTCATAAAATAAGGGTTAATAGTCATGTCATATATTATCCCTATACTCTGACCGACCAAATAAACACCAAATAAACTTAGTCAGGTCATACTAGCGAAGGAATTCCCCGTCTCTCCCCTCCTAGTTCTTGTCTAACATCTCAGCCAGGGATCATATTCCTAAGCTTTGATACCAACTGTGACGCCCTCAAAATAGGTATACAACACCCATTCTGAGTCGCCAAATACATGGTACAGAAAGCAAACTACAACTTCAATAATACAATTGTCATACAAAATACGACAACACATACTGTGAGTTTAAATATAAATATTGTCTTCTAGGCAATATCCACACTCAAATAAGTCCTCAATACAATTATTCAAACACTATTTTACAGAAATAGCGAGGACTGCTAAAATATCTTTCTAGAACCATCCCTCCATACTCCGACTAGATCCTGCTATGTTCTCACCTTCTGAGAAGAAAAATGGAACAAAAAGGAAAAGGGTGAGCTCAACTAGCCCAGTAAAGAATATTATGACTAAGATAATATACAACAAATTATCATTAGTATTCAACAGGAAAAAATCTGATAGAATATAATCGACAACAAGTTTTAGATCAACAACTGCAGCGGAAACAACAAACCATTAAAAGAGTCAAGTAGAGAATGAATTCTACTATCTTCTAAGATTTAAAAGTCCATCATCAATATTTTATCCCTGTAACATCAATTAATAATCATCTTTATCCAAATATTCATCTTTGCACTACAGGCCAAAGATATTCATTTGTATCACCTGTCAGTCATGTTCATCTCAACACATGTTCATCTTTGCACTACAGGCCAAAGATATTCATCAAGTAATCATACATCTTTGCACTACAGGCCAAAGATATTCAGTAATATCATCATTTAGGACTGAGGATGATGAAAAATATCTTAAAGAAAACGAATTCAGTGAGACAGAAGGACAAATAGTAGGGATTCGTATAACAGTTTATCCAAGATCAATAATACTTCATAATAATCAATTGTGAAGCAGAATTCAAAAATAAAGATCAAAACATGGATACAATCAAAGATAGTAACCATAATAGACATCTTGGATAAAAAGGGAAAATTTTATTTTTCGGTGAATAGTGTCGTATTCGTAAATAGTGCCATATACGTGAATAGTAATCCCGACACAAAAAATTCCAAATTTAATAAAAATTCATGTTGATATTTCAGCATAATGATATTGAAAAAAATAATATCATTTAAGAAGAAAATAATATCCCTTACCTCAAAATATCAGTACTTCTGGTCGGAATACCGGTATAAGGCTGAAAGAAACTTGCTCTGATGAATAGAAACTCTCAAAGTATCTAAATACTCACAAAATACACTCAATAATCTAGAGAGAGAAAGAGAGAAAACTTGTTTCTGGTGTGATTTTCAATTCTAACTTAGCCCTCTATTTATAGGAAAATGTTAGCACGCCGAAGCAGACTTAACCTGCAACCTGATGGCTTTACCTGATACTATTCCCACCCACCACATTTGAATAAAAATCTCAGCACATTTCTTCACCAACCAGGAGTGGGACCCACCAATTCTAGAATTTTCTATCAAAATGATAAACTCCAAAAATTTAACAATTTCTGAACCAGTCATCTCGTAAAATTCATAATAAATCATACGTTCATTTTTAACGGTTCAAAATTTGTGGACATATACTCAACTTATATATGTATAACATATCTAAAAATTATCACGATCCAACGGTCGGATTAAAAATTATAACCCCCGCAAAATATCTCAAAAATCTTGATTTTTAATACCTCCATTCCGACAAAAATACTGATAAAAACCTCAACATTAACTCCTTCATTTTTAACCACAAAAATATATCCCTCATTTATATCCACATAAAATAAATATTTCCTTATCATATGAATCAATAATTAATTATTCACAAATAATATTACAGAATCACATTTATGACAACCAGGCCGTTCCCAGGAAAGAGAGGGCTTTCCAATAAGGATTTCTCCTTACTGGCGCACAATTAGATGACCAAACCTCTCCTTAGACAGAACTTTCTAGACATTGCCAATAATGTTATCTAATAATATTATTCAAATAATATGAATTATTGATCTGATAATGGAAAATACTGTGCAGCAACAATTGTTGAAACAACAATAATATAAAATATCAACGCAGCAATTATTGAATCACTAAAATAAAATATTGAACAATAACTACTGTAACAATTATTGAGTAGTGCCTTCTTACGTAAGAATCAATAATTGGTGCAATACCGTGTGCTACTGTATCCACCAGGTATTCCAACAGTATTAACGGTAACAACTACGCCGTTAATTATAAACAACTTATACTTGTCGTTTTCTTCATCCAATCGCTTTCCGTTATGGGGCCCACACAAGGCTACGCCGTCGTACGAATATTTCCCGACAGCAAGAATGTTCCACGACCAAACGAATATTCTCCGACAAAATAAATATTTTATAACCACTTGCTTTTTTGCAAAATTTGCACATTTCACCCATAACCAAAGTATTATATCAAATTAACCCCTTATTATTCACAATAATATTTAGAGAAAATTTGATTTTATTCATTAATAAGCTGGGGTCTTACAGTAAAGGTCCCCAAAGATCTGAATGAATATAGTTGAAAGTCCCTTTTGTTCTATGAATCACAGTCTTGAAATTAACTCGTTTCTGCTTCCCCAAGACATAATGCTCACAAAAGTTCAACTTTCTTATTTTTTGTCCGGACAAAAGACCTCTCCTACTCCAAAGCATCCATGCCTCTTTCACTCATATAACCTAACCTCATAGGCCACAACTTGGTGGTGCCATCTACAATAACTGAAGAACAAATTGCACCTGGGTTTATAATTAATGTAGAACCCTCCAACTTAAATAAAGTACCGACCTTGGTTCCTTTCATCAACACAAGAGAGCCTCTACTAATCATCATAACTCCACCTTCAGCTGTGTACTTACCCCCGTTTTCATCTAGTATACCTAAAGATATGAGATTCTTCTTCAAATCTGGAATATGTTTAACATTTGACAATGTCCCGATTATGCCATCATGCATCTTAATTTTAATTGTACCAATTCCAATTGTTTTATATTTAGAATTATTTTCATCAAACGGTTCATATATGGAGAACAAATCACGAGTAGGACACATGATAAGAACACACAGAATCCAAAATACAGTTACTGCTAAGTCTTTCTCTGTCATCAGCTACTAATAGAAGATCATCATTATCCTCAGCAACACTAGCCTGAGCAGGCTTTCTTACCCCCTGATTCTGCTAGTTCTACACATTTTGTTCACTATGAATTTAACCATGATTGTCTCCTATCTATTCTTTATTTTTCAACTTCAGAAAATTACGCTTTATATGCCCTTTATATGACAATAGTTATAGCTGAAATTCTTATTCCAAGATTTTGATCTGTGTGTACTGCCATCTTTTGAACTTCTCTCAATTGACCTCCCTCTGACAAATTATCCAACACCTTGATCGTCACTTTTCCCAAAATTCATTTCAGAATCTAGTCTTTGTTTACTCATAAGATTCGTCATAACATCCTCAATTGAGATAGTATTTCTACCATTGATCATAGTGTCTCTAAAGTGCTTATACGAAGGAGGTAATGAGACTAACAACGATAGGGTTTGATCTTCATCATCAATCTTAAAATTAATATTTTATAACTCAGTTACAATTGAATCAAACTCAGTGATATGAGATTTGATTTGAGTACCTTCTAACATATGCAAAGTGTAAAGACAGTGTTTAAGTCTCAATTTATTAGTGAGGGACTTTGTTAAATAAATAGACTCTAATTTCTTCCACAAATCAGCAGCTGTAGTTTTCGCTAACACCTCCCGCAACACATCATTCGAAAGGCACAATTGAATTGCCCAAAGTGCTTTATCATCCATAGTTTCTCATTTTGACTCAGACATCTCTCTAGTTTTTTTCATCTCCGAATAGGTATCAAACATCTCTACAGGCTTCATTTACTTCCCTACAATAGTTTTCTTCAAGCCTTGCTGAGTAAGAACAACCTTCATTTGAACCTGCCAAAGACTGACACTAATATTCCCATCGAATTTCTCAATATCAAATTTCGTTGATGATGAGTAGGTTTTATACTTACGAATTGGGTATTTTTTCGACCTAAATAGTTGCTATTTCATGTTGTTTTAGTATTGTTTTACGTGTTATTGTGTGTTCATATTACAGGAGTGGAAGTGGTTGGAAAGCAAGAGAAGCATAACAAAAGAGTTAAAATACAGCAAGTATACCCGCCGGGGCTGGCAATTACCAAGCTTAAACAGCCGTCAGGGCGGGGGTACACATGTCAGCAAGGTTTTTACACACCCGCCGGTGCGGGCTTCCTTAGTTCAAAAACACCCGCCAGGGCGGGCTACGCGGCTTTTACGTGGAAGTATTCTAGTTTGATTCTAACTCTGGAGATCTATCGCTGGTGGATTCAGGACGCGATTAGGAGATTATTAAAGGCATATTCAGGGGCAGAGAAGGT
The DNA here is from genome assembly GCA_016801055.1 of Panax notoginseng. NCBI lineage: Eukaryota > Viridiplantae > Streptophyta > Magnoliopsida > Apiales > Araliaceae > Panax > Panax notoginseng. The sequence goes on along the minus strand of CM029012.1, from coordinate 220,812,722 downwards.
ATGAATAATCATAGTTAGCAAAACCCTAACTTTGGATAACAATTTGGAGGATTGAAGTAACGATTTGGAGCACGAAGATTGCGAAGGGGATTGAAGAAGAGTAGCGATTCTATTTACATTTTTTATTCTTCATATTCATCTTTGTATTCAGGATGCTAGTATCTTTGTGGATTTCCATTTTTTATTCATTCATTATGAACTAATTTACTTTTTAAGTCTAGAATTGATCTTTTTGTGTAACGAAGGTTGGCATGCTTTTATTTTAATTCATTGAGGCTATTTCCAGATTCGTCAATTATGGTTTATGCTTAATTAATGAATTGATTGATCACCAATTCTTTGTGAACCCATATGAACTCGAGAGATGAGATATGGGTTTAGAGCAAATCATAGTGTCATGTGATTGTGATTTCTGCATATTATTGGGATTCATAATTTATGTCTATACCTATACATCGCGCGTAATCTCATAAGAACTTATGATTAAACCTTCTTTAATTTTAATTTATATAGAGATATAGTAAATTAGTTAATTAGGGTGTTCTACTTGATTCTTTTAATTGTGGATTTAAGTTGATATGAGTATAATGCATTGAGAGATGATTATATCTACTATTGTGTTCTTGATTAACGAACTGGAATAGTTAATATGAATTAAAAAGAAGTGTGTCAGTCTAAGTGCAGCATCAAGTAAAATTGTGGGCTTAATTCTCCAATATTTGATTAAAGTTTGTGTTAGTTAGTTAATTTTTCTTTACTTAGTAGTGCTTCATAAATATCGTCACTTAATCATTAGTTTAATAAAATTGAGATAATATAATATTGGTAATTGTTAGGATAAAATTCAGTTATTTCTCTGTGGGAACGATACTCAACTTATCAATTTATTACTTGTTGACCACGTATACTTGTGTGTTGTGCGTAATTAGATTCTACACCAACAGTTGATGAAGTCGAACTCAACGCCATAGTATGGATCGATAATAACCAAGCTCTAATACTAGTTTGATATGACAAACTATATAAAACACGATAAATGAACACAGAAGGATAAAGACAATAATACAAGATTTTACGTGGAAACCCAAATCGTAAAAAACCACGTTGGAGGCAAAAGAAATCCACTAAATAAATATCTAAAAAGTACAAGATAAACTGAGAGAACTATGAGAATTCTTAAAATGTTTCTAAATTTCTCTTCTCCAAAGTCCTAGCACCTATATTTATAGGCCATAGAAAAATCTATAACCAAATAGGATTAGAAATACTGAATTAAGTATAGATAGAAAAGATAACTTTCCTAAACCAAAATGAATTCTAGATAATACTTGAATCCAAATCCAATAAGGATTCATGTTATACCCAACCATTTCTATTCATTCTTTATATCATTGTCATAATCCTCAGACTTAAATTGTGGTAAAAAGTTATCTTTGACCCGTAGTGCAAATATGAACTGTTGATTAGTATGATTATGACTAGGAATTGTGTACTGGTATAATCATGACATTTGGTGTTACATATAAAAGCTTGTGGTGAAAGTTCTCTTTGACTTGTAATGCAAAGATAAACCGATGTTTGGCATGATCATAACCACTGATGATACGAATGAATATCTTTGGCCCATAGTGCAAATTAAGATAAACTGTTGATTTGCATAATTATGAACATGAACTATTGATTGGTGTTACATGGATAAAATATTGATGAAATACTTTTAAATTGTAGAAAATAGTAGATACCCTGCTCTACTTGTGTAACGACCCCAAAATAGGTTCATACCACCCAACCTATTCTGAGTCACCAAATACATGGTACAGAAAATAACTATAACTTTATTATTATAATTGTCGTGTAAAATACAACAACACATATGTTGTGAGTTTTGATACAAATATATACCAACTGTGACTCATGTCCCAACCTTGGATAATACGTCATAATGACACCTTCCATAAAGGTACAGTCAATAACTGTTTTAGAAATTAAAATTTTTGAGAAGTGTTCAAGGAAACATTCGTACATGAGAGGCCATGCGTCTAGGTTATGATAAATATCATATGTCCACAGAATTATCCTTGGTTGACCCAATAGATCCCAAAGAAAAATGAGAAGATTACTATCATATTCTTTCCAATGGTGAGTCTTCTCTTGACATATCATTATCTCCACTGTCTCTAATTGAGAATTATACTTCAACCAAACTCCAAGATTATATAAGTAGTGCTCGTAGATATACTCAGCAACTGGATGTGCACAACCCTGTCTTATGATGACACAAGGTTATATGTCATTAGACATCTTGTATGATAGTGACAAAACACCCTTCCAAAGTTGGGTTTGCCTTGCCCTATATGATTCACCAAATATAACTACTAAATGATGTATAAAATACAACACACTAATTCAAAGTTCATAATAAAATTATTTTCATATTGTTTAGGGAGAACCTTCACAGCTAGAGACCACCGTTCTATTCCCCTGTTACCCCCGCTCAGCCCAGCTACACTCTTATTACATGAAAGGAATTGTGAAGTAAAAGGGTGAGCACAACTAGCCAGTAAAGAATATCATGACTAAAGATAATTAAATTATCCATAGTCTTCGTCAGTAATGAATCAGAGATTTAAAGCATATGTAGATGATAAAACTTTACAACCATAGTTGTAGCAGAACGAGAAATTCATTAGAAGAGTCAAATAGACCATAAAATCTATTATCTTCTCCATGTTAAAAGTCCACCAATAATATTTTATCCCTGTAACATCAATCAACAGTTCCTGTCCATAATCATGTGAATAACTCATAATCATATTGTGGTTCTAAATTCCTCTTCGCACCCAGGACGAAGATAATTTTCATCACCTGTCTTCACCTAAAACATCAAAAATTATGGTTATACCAAATTACAGTTCATGTTTCATAATCATACCACTAAATTTATCTTTGCACTGCGGGTCAAAGATATTCATCAACAGTTCATCTTTGCACTACAGGCCAAAGATATTCAACAACAATTTATCTTTGCACTACAGGCCAAAAATATTCAATAACAAGTCATCTTTGCACTACATGCCAAAGATATTCAATAACATGTCATCTTTGCACTACAGCTCAAAGATATTAATATCCCAAAGAAATATATAATCATTTCAGAATTTATATAAACAATACTTATAACCATGTTGATCAATTCACCTTTGCACTTAAGCTAAAGATATTCAATTATAAATTCAATGGTCATGATCATACCAGTCAACAGTTCAACTTTGCACTGCTGGCCAAAGAGAACCCATAGTCACGATCATACCAATAATCTACCCATCTTTACACTCAAGTTAAAGAGAACTTTCATCACCGAGATTATAAAAATATTATATATGATAATAAAAATAATATGATCAACAACTGCATTTAATTTCAAGAGTAAGATTCCTAAATCAACGATAATTTGGTTAGAAAAAGAAACCAATTTTATCGTAAATAGTAACTCATAAATAGTAACTCGTGAATAGTAACTCATGAATAGTAACTCGTGAATAGTATTCCAAATTCGTACATAGTACTGTATACGTAAATAATATCATATACGTAAATAGTGCTATATACATGAATTGTGTCGTATACGTGAATAGTGCCGTATACGTAAATAGTAACCCCGACATGAAAAAGGTAGAAATTTCACAATAAAATTCATACCAATTTTTCGGTATAATGATATTGAAAGAATCACATTATTAGGAAAAAAATAACATCCCTTACTATCCCTTACAATCCCTTACCTCAAAAGAGCAATACTTCTGACTGGAATATCGGATATGACGCTGAAGGAAACTTGCACTGATGAATAGCAACACACAAAGTATCTAAATACTCACAAAATACGCTCGATAATATAGAGAAAAAACTTATTTCTGGTGTGATTTTCAATTCTAACTCAACACTCTATTTATAGAAAAATGTTAGAACGCCAAAGTAAACTTGACCTACAACATGATGGCTTTACCTGCTACTATTCCCACCCACCAAAAATTTCAGCACATTTCTTCACCAACCAAAAGTGGGGTCCACCCATATTTTTAATAAAAATATTTTAATTTCTGAAACTTCAATATTTTATAATAAATAGCCCTTTTATCAAAAAAATACGAATTTTATGTCCTTTCCGTAGGAAATTTAATTCTCTACAACTTTGTAGCTTTAAGTTTTTCTAAATTCCAAACAGAAAATATCTGAAATCCACATACGAACGTTTTTCAACACTTCTTAAAATTCATAATAAATCATACGTTAATTTTTAACGGTTCAAAATTTGTGGACATATACTCAACTTATATATGTATAACATATCCAAAAATCATAACGATCCAACGGTCGGATTAAAATTATAACTCACGCAATAAAGCTTTAGAAAAACTATTTTGATTTTTAAAACCTCCATTCCGACAAAATACTGATAAAACCCCTCAACACTAATTCCTTCATTTATAACCGCATAAATAATTCCATTATTTATATCCACATCAAATAAATATTTTCTTATCATATAAATCAATAATTAATTATTCACAAATAATATTACAGACTCACAATTATGACAACCAGGTCGTTTCCAGGAAAGAGGGGGCTTTTCGATAAGGATTTCTCCTTATTAGCGCGCAATTAGGTGACCAAACATCTTCTTAGACAGAACTTCCTTAGACATTGTCAATAATGCTATCTAATAATATTATTCAAATAATATGAATTATTGATATGATAATGGAGATATTGTGCAGTGACAATTATTGAAACAACAATAATATAAAATATCAACGTAGTAATTATTGAATCAATAAAATAAAATATTGAACAATAATTACTGTAACAATTATTGAGTAATTCCTTCTTGCGTAAGAATCAATAATTCAAAAAAATACTGTGCAATACCATGCTCTACTGTGCACCCACGCGTATTACTGTATTTTAACCATAGGGTATTCCAACAGTGTTAACGGTAACAACTACGCTGTTATTTATAAAAATCCAAATTTATCGTTTTCTGTTATGGGGCCCACAAATGGTTGCGCCGTCGTACGAATATTTCCTAACAGCAAGAATATTCCACGACCAAACGAATATTCCCCGACAACAATGAATATTTTATAACCACTTGCTTATTTTGAAAAAATTCCATATATCACCCTTAACTTTAACTTTTTATCAATTTAACCATTTACTGAATAGTAATTATAAGAAAAATTGAATACTTTTATTTCATAAAATTCAGAATCTTACAACTTGACTCTTCTAATGGATTGCTTGTTCCGCTGATGTTATCGTTGAAAACTTGTACTATCTTTAAATCTCTGATTTCACTACTATAAAACAATAAATAGACAACACTTAAACCACAACGTTTTTAAAAAAAACGTTGTGGTAATTTTTTTCACAACGTTTTTTAACAAAACGTTGTAGATACATATGAAAAAACGTTATCTATTTAAAAGTGGCATTTTTTAGTATTAAATAGATAACATTTTTTAAAAAAATGTTATGTATCTAACAAAACACGGAGCAAAAACCGTACTAGAAAACTTAAAATTAAAATGCACTGTGCTCTGCTCTTTCTCTCTGCTCTCTTTCGCTCACAAGACCAAAACCCTAGTTATTCCTCCCCTTTGAAGTTCCTCCCATCTAACTCACAAGGTAAGGAAAATATTCTCTCTATCGCTCCTCCTTCAATTACCGCACAAAATCCCCAAATCGAACAGGAGAAGAAGGTATTCCTATTTTTGTTGTTGTATAAACCCTAATTTCATGATGTTGTGGCAAGTTTACGTTGACAATCACTTGTTGTACCAAACCGAAGAAGGCAATCAGCTCACTTCTGCTGCTATTTTGGGGACGGCTCCGTTTGGGCCTAGAGCCCCAACTTTCCTCAGGTGCTCCATTTTTGTGAAGATGTTTGTGGCCAGGTATGTCCGCTTTTTGTTTTTCTTAAAGTTTGAGGTTTTAAGATTACCATTTGTGGTGGACATGTTTTTGTTGGTTTTTTTTTTGTTTAAAAAAATATGTTTTTATAAAATTTGTGGTTATTCTGTGTTTTTGTTTAGTCAGATTTTATGCCTTTCCGAATGCTTCCTACCTCTTCAGTTGATTCTGTAAGGAACAATGTGTTTGAATTTAGTATTTAGGTATTTAGGGCCTTTATTTCGGTCTTATTTGATTTTTCATTTGTAAATGTTTACGGGATGTTTTGATTGTAAATGTTTACTGGATGTTCTATGTCTTGCCTTATGTTTAAGAAGGCAATGTTGGGCTACTAGCCCCACTGTGCAATGGACGTGAGCCGACATCTGTAGCTTTTGTGCACAAGGGAGAATCAGTGCACCGGTTTGATGGGTCGTCTTCAACCGGGAATTACCTGTTTTTGTAGTTTTACGAATATTTCCTTTAGTACTTGAATATGATGTATTTTCTTTAATTGATTACTATAATTGAATTAACCTAAAATTAGCTTCCACTATTAAATGATATTGAAAGGTTAGTTATATAGTCGTCATCAGCATATAGAAGAATAAGAACAGTTTCTCACTTAATGAGTGATCTAACACAGTTAGCCATGACAGGCCAGATTCCTGGTACCACCCCAGCCATTCCTGGAATGTTTCCAAACATGTTTCCATCATTAGCATCTGGACAGGTACTTTCTTTGCTACTTGGGAAACTATTATCCTGTGAATGCTTTTGAGTTACCTTGTATTTCATTTTGTTGTTATACATGTGTTTTGTTGTTGATAATTTTGGAAATTTTGGAAATTTATGCTTCAATTATGATCCTTTCTGCGTTGTTGGTAACAGGTTGAATCAGGGGGTTCCGGCATAGTTTCCCGAAGGCTAACTGGACAGCAAGGTGGGGCTGAACAATTTGTTATGAAGGTCCCAAACAACAAGGTAAAGTGTCATTGAATCTTTGATTACTAATACCTGAATTTGTCTTTATTATTTTTTCTGATGTAACTTCTTCATTTTTAGGTTGGTCTTGTAATAGGTAAAGGAGGTGAGACCATAAAAAGTATGCAAAACAATACAGGAGCTCGGATTCATGTATGTAAAATATATCATTCTTCTATCTACTAGTAGCACCAATTAATTTCCTCTAGTAAATGGCAATGCTTTATTTGAAATCCTAGAATTAGTTATTTCCCACGTGCATGATCATCTCTATAAATCTTGTTATCCTAGCATTAGTTATTTTGGCACATTATTTCATATAGTAACTTCCTGTAATTCTAGATTTGGGAAGTGGCTACTAGCACTCAGCTGCTTACTACTCTTAAAGGTCATCAGGCACCTGTTCACTCTGTGTCCTCATGTTTGGAATAACATTCATGTAAGAATTAATCAAGTAGAATATATATTGAAATTATTCCAATTGATTGACCAAGTTGCGTTTGTTGGTGCTCGGACTGAGATGAAGGATATACTTTCCACTATTGCTGAATTTTACTTGTCAAAGAACTCAACAAAGTGGAGAAAACAGTCACTGCTAGTTCCACAGTTTCATAGGTATTTACGCTCCTCTACTTATCAACACAAGAATTGGAATTCATGCTTTTTTTTGCTTTAATCAGAACTTCATCCATTTTGAAGCATATACAGTTATTTGGATGTTACTAGATGCGTAAACACACTAATATTTTAGCGACGACACAGTTCTACTCATTGATTATTAAAATTATTCCAACTGATTGTGATCAATTTACTCTACTACGGTTGAGGATCCTAGGGGTACACCCTAGTTACAGTTATATTCAGTTTTCCAATTGTTTTATGCAAATTCAAGCATTTAGAATGTTGTCTTAAGAATAAAAAATGTCTCCATATTACCGTATTGATACTGAAATTAATTAAATTTATGTCTTTTTAAGTATAAAACTATAGTCTAGTAAGAGTGTGTGTGTGTGTGTGTGAGAGAGAGAGAGAAAGAGAGAAAGTGAAGTTGGCATAATAAGTTACAAATCTTACATGATGTCACCCAATACATGTACTTGATTGTGGTGTGTGTCAATACTGTCATGGGGATGAACCCATCTGAGATGGGCTAGCCTGCAGTTGCAGAATCAAACTAAATCTAATCTCTCTCTCACTCTCTTATATTATTGCAAGTTGTCTTGTGGGCACTTTCCTTTACAAACTTCTATAAGGGAAAAAAGGCTTTTTAAATTTCTATAATTATTTGTTTGTCATGTGGTCTAATTTTTTCCATAAAATTTTTGACCTTGCTATCATTATATTGAGTAGACTGGAAGGCAATGAAGTCAGAGCTAATATTCATGGATCTTTTGAGCTTGAAACAATGAATGTTGTTCCTCTAAAGAGGTAATCTGATGACAATGTATTCATGATAACTTAATTTTGCAAATACTTATCTGTTAACCAGGTGTCCCCTGTGTTTTGATTTCTCAAATGGGTAGTTACCCAACCAAGTAAAATAAATTCAAAAACATGAAGTATTAACTTTGAGATAGGAATGTTAGATAATCCCCGAGATATTCCATTGAGATGAAAGGATGTGATTATCCAATTAGCTTTGTAATGCTACTTGACATGGTTCGTGTATTTGGGGTTAACTGACTTAGGATTGCTAAAGAGTTACTGAGAATGAATGACCACATCTATACCAGATATTTAGTTTGAAACTAAGCAAAATAGCTTTTGGATTGTTGTTTTCCTTCCATCTACCGAAGTGCCAGAAAGAAATTCTGGGCTATACCCATTCAGGATTGTGCTATTTGGACCACATCTATGATTTTATGTTTATGTATCATAAAGTGACTCATTTTAGGTCATGTTAAGCATGACATTCTTAGGCATTTACTTGCATTAATATTCTTAAAACCAGAATATTAGATAATCCCCGAGATATTCCATTGACTCCTGAACTTGTGATCTTACGAGATTGTATTGCTCTCTCTACAGAACCTGGTAAGCTATCATATGTTCAGTTCTCATTCTAAATCTCATGTTTCATATAGAGAAATATTTGAAATGTTTGTTGGATTATATGATAACTACTGCAAGTCTAATTAGGATATCCACTGCATATGCAATTACTAATAATGTTGTTGGGGTGCTCCTATTTTAGACATATGCTTACCATCTATTTCCTTTTGTTTGCAGAGCTAATGATAGAGAGTAAAGCTAAAATATTTTCTTTTTTAAATATGATTTTATTGTTAATTTTACTTACAACTTTTGATCTGCAGCAAAGAACTTTGGTGTCATAGAGTTTGTGAATCCAGAGCTTTGCAAGATATTAAGCTTATGATCCAGAGTAACATGTACAAGTATCTCAGCATTCTATTTGATGGGCGGGAGCGCTTTGAGGAGGAGACCATGCCAAGGAAGAAATCCATAGGTCCCCATGATCAAGTCACTGAAGCAGGTAATATTAATAAGTTGATCTGGTAATAATAATGATAATAAATATCGAGTTTTGCCATGCCATTTTATTCATTGTAATTATTTGGCATATTCCAATTGATTAGTGTACCAAACACTGCAGTTTTTCAATTAGCTTCAATTGCCTTTCAGGTGGAGAGGTTGATTCCAATGAGAATATTCAATGTGTCTATTCCATTAACCCAATTAACCCAATTGGTGCCATATTAACTGTAAAAAATGTTTATAATCATGAGAGAGGCATGATGCTTGATAACTGGTCATAAATTTGTATTTGATTGGTGGCATTTATTTCGTAAGTGCCTTTACAAATTTCCTAGTTGTATTTCTGTTGGATGTACTCATTTGATGCAGCTTCAACTTGTATGAGATGTATGGATAGTTTGGCATTATTGAGATGTAAACGTATTGTATGGTATTAATATTCTTTGTAATTGACATTACAAAGAATTACAGGTGCATATTGCAGGTGCATTAATTGGCTATATATCATCCGACAACGATTTTTTTTTTATCTACAACATTTAAAAAATATTGTATATTTGTATAAATAAATGACACCTTATAAACGTTGTATAAGAAGTTTAAAAACGTTGTCTGTTGTTGCTTTTTATGGTCTTTTTTTGAAAAAAATGTTATACTGTGCATAACTACACTACAACGTTTTAAAAACGTTGTATTTAAGCATAATACACAACGTTTTTTAGGAAAAAACGTTGTGGAATCATACCTACTACAACGTTTTTAAGCATCTGATAATTTTTGAAAAATAAATCTATAACGTTTTTTTCCTAAAAAACGTTGTGTATTGTGCTTAACTACAACGTTTGTGTAAGGGTGTCAAATAGATGACACCCTTAACAACGTCGTTTTCCTGACTGAAACCACAACATTTTTTCTGCGTTGTCTATTTCCTGTTTTCTAGTAGTGTTTATCATTGTTAAAGACTGTAGATAATTTATTCTTCATTATCTTATTTATAATATTCTTCACTGAGCTATTTTCTATTATTATTTTCAGAAAATGAGAGTGTAGCTGAGACTAGCCTGGGAATGGAGTGATGGTCCGAAACTGTAGAAGTATCTCAATACATTATAAAATAGTGTGACAATAATTGTATTGAGAATTTAAGTTGAGTGTGGATATTTTCGTACTAGGTACGATATAATATTTGTATTGAAACTCACAATATGTGTGTTATCGTATTTTGCACGATAATTTAATAGTTGTAAATAGAAAAATCTGTATTTGAATTTTGTAGTATGTATTTTGGCGACACAAAATGAGTTGTGTGGACCTATTTTGGGGTGTCACAAATATACCTATTACTTGATATATCACCACTAACAGTAAATGTTGTCAGTTAAACGACCCCACTGCCAAGTGTTTGTGTCATCACTTAATTGCTTTGTTTATATTAATTAATTAAGTTATTATTTGAAATATTGGTTGAAAAATGGTTAATCGATTTGAGATTAAATTTTATTTTTAGAAATATGGGTCCAAATTTTACCCACTTAAATAAATAAAAATAGTTAACCAACCCATTTAGTTCTAATTAATATGGGTTGATCCAACAGTTAACCAACTATATTGTCAAGTCCACATATAAAACATGTGAAATTTATGTGTCACTACATACTACATGTACGGATGACATTTTTGGAGGATGAATGCTAAAATTTAATTTTATTCAAAATGATTCAATATAATAATCAAATACATGAAACTTTCAAAACTATTTTTCTCTTATCACGCGTATATACTATATTATCAATATTCGTTGGGTCGAGTGGAAGAAGTTCTGTATCCCTTAACTAAGGTCTCGAGTTCGAGTCTTGTGAATGTAAAAAGAGGTGTTAGGGAGAGCTAAGGCTGTAAATGGTAACTAAAAATTCGTATTCGTCCGTATGGACCGCATCCATATTAAAAAAAAATGGATATTATTTGTATTCGAAAAAAAGGATATATCTGTATTCAGTTTAAAGGTATCCACAAATAGACGGATACAAATACAGATATAGGCGTATTCATATTTGTTTAACATCCGACCGTAAATATATCCGACAGATAGCGGATATTCAGATTCAGATCTGTATCCGGAATTCGTATCCAAATAACTTTATATAATATATATATATATATATATATATATATATATATATATATGCACTAATTACTATATAATATGCAACATAATTTTTTTAAAGTGGCATTCCTTATATAATAATTAGTTTTCACTATCATACGAAAATTGTTTTAAAAATATATATCATTTCACTTCTAAAGAGTAGAAATAACACTTTTATTCTAATATTAATAAACTGAAATAAATTGATTTAAAGTATAGTTAATAGATTTTTACTATTATAAAGTTAAAATATCTAAAATGTATCATTTACCAAAAAAAAATTTATACTAGAAGAACAAAAGTATAGTTATTAGCTTGTTTTAAGTTTTTTACTTTCAAAACTTACTTGCAATGTTGGGAGGCGGGAACAATAAACAATATAATTTTATTGTTAAAATGTGTTAAGTCCGAATTAATTTAGAATTAATCTAGAAGGGGGTTGAATAATTAATTCACGTGTATGATTTTTCGGGTGTAGAACATTCATTTTGAAATTTAGGATTTCAAAAATGATGAAAACTTATTTAAATTGTAATTAAGAACATTGATTATTGTATTTAAATATTTATTAAAAATAAATAAATTAATATTCATTCATTAATAAACTATATTTTAAGACTCGTTATTTTTTTATTCTAGTTATAGTAGGGCTGTAAATGGTAACCGAAAAATTCATATTCGTTTGCATCCGTATTAAAAAAACGGATATTATTCGTATTCGAAAAAAAATAGATATTATCCATATTCGGTTTAAAGGTATCCGCAAATAAACGAATACGGATATGGATACTATTGTATCTGATTCCGTATATATCCGTTTACACCCCTAGGGAGAGCTCTCCCCTTGTGATCGTAACTCGATTATGGATTGGTCGAGATTTATTGGTTGACGAATACCAAGAAGTGAGGCAAAATAAAATTATATACTATATTCACCTGAGTTAAGCATCCAGGAGAAAATCTCATGAATGCATCATGCCGATATAGAGGGTGTCTTTTAAATTTAATCTCGATTGACGCTTATGCTAGTTTGAAAATACCCTTACTATTTAACAAAGATAAAAATGTAAATACTATAATATTCCTATGTCTAAGCCCTTCATATCTCAATTAAGGATACTTGTATTCATCTTTCTAGACATTTTGTCATGACATTATAGATTCCTTGCACAGACATAAATCATACTAGCAAGTAATAGCTTTAACTTCTTTTCAACCTCAAAATCAGGTTCAATGAATTCATGCCATTAATCAACCCATATATAAATTCCCCCTCTATTAGAGTTTTTGCCTTGGCTAAATTTTTGTTTGTCTTTTCCCTTTTATAAACTAAACACAATCAATTACCATAAAATCTTGTCAGAAACAAAATCCCAAATATATGCACCAAAATAAAAAAAAAAATGTATATGTAGAAACTGGGTTGGGGGTGCGCATCTATCTACGCACTTGTTCTAGTTAGAACCCTTACTAACTTTACAAAAGGTAGCTTCCTAGAACCAACTATTTCTCTTCTTTTTTGCCATAAAGTTGTAAGTGCATGCACATCCTTACTCTCTCTAATTACTACAAGTACGCAGTATAATCGGATCTTAATTTCAGAAACTTTAAAATAGATAATTATTAATAATATATTTTAATATACAAATGTAATTGATATTGTCAAAGCTAAAAAAAATATTATTGTCAGATTTATATACGCATCGTTTAAAAATATAAAGTGTCATTAGAACAATTATAAAAGTGTTGTTAAACGTATAATTACTCTAACAATATTATTTTTCCTTTTGCAATATCAACCGCCTAAATAAATTTTATTTATATAATATAGAGATACATTTTAAATAATTTTTGATATACAGATATTATATAAGTGTAGCTATTTAATTTGCCTAGAAAATTCAAATTATTTTTAATAAATTTTTCATTTTAAATATTTTTTTTGTTTTATAAAATTCTATTTATTTCTATATACGGTTGAAATATACTTCCCATTTTATTATATATCTAAAATAAACATATAGTGTAACTATATCTTTATTTGTCTCTATATATCCCCCCCAAACCACACTCTTTCAACTTCACTCAACACACTCAATCCTCCCTTTTCTCTATCTAAAAAAAATACCCACAAACTTTCTCTCTCTAAAAAAATACCAACAAACTTTCTCTCTCTAAAATGGAAGCATTCGATAGGTGTTCATCTGTTAATTATTCTCTATCGGATTCATCATCATCGGACTCTTCATTATCGGGTAAAATCCGAGGGATGTAACCAAGCCGGAGCGGATTAAAGGCCCATGGAGCGCGGAGGAGGATAAGATCCTGAACCGACTCGTTGAGCGTTACGGGGCCCGAAATTGGTCGTTAATAAGTAAACACATAAAGGGCCGGTCCGGCAAATCGTGCCGGCTCAGGTGGTGCAACCAGCTGAGTCCAACCGTACAGCACCGGCCCTTTTCTCAAGCTGAGGACGAGACCGTAATTGCGGCTCACGCCAAGTACGGAAACAGGTGGGCCACCATTGCCCGGTTACTTCCGGTCGGACCGATAATGCGGTTAAGAACCACTGGAACTCTACGTTAAAAAGGCGGCAACATAGAGTTCAAGTTCAAGTTGATCAAGGGAGGGGACAAATGGACGGTGGAGATGCAAAGTGTGGTCCGTCGGGATCTATGAGTATGAATGTGGACCCGGATGAATCTGACCCAATGACAGCGCTGTCGTTGGCTCCGCCGGGGTTGGGCGGTTGTGGGCAGCCGGAACGGCGGGGAGAGAATTCTCCGGCGGAGTTTTGGGATGTGATGAGGAATGTGATTGCTAGAGAGGTGAGAGATTATGTGACGACATCGTTTCAGGAAGCTTCGGGTTTCAATAGGATGTCTTATTTTATTGCATGTTAAATATTTCTAAGTTTAACTAATTTGTTATTCGAAAGTACAGAAAAATTGCACATTCTTCACGTGGAGAAATATAAATATTATTAAAATAATTATTATTTCTTTTCCTTACCCTTTTGCAGTATAAATATTAGTAAATATTAGCATCATAGCATGCATGGTTCTCAACATCATTATTATTTTTACTTTAATCTTTTCTAGTTGGGCTATTTTATGGGATCCGATTAGCATGAAGTTATTTTTTTAGTAAGTTAGTCAATTAGCAAATAGAATACTGACACACATACAACATCGCCTGCGTGTTAGTATTCTATTGATCAATTGACCAATTTATTCCAAAATAAACTACATACTAACCCCTTCCTATTTTATGGTAATGCCTTATTTGTGACATTAAACAAAGAAAAAAAATCAAAATTTTTTTAGATTACCAAAAATTAACTTAAGCTTGAGAAAGTGGGGGGTAGGCAAGAAACCTAAAAGAAAAGGAACAAGAAAAGTGTAGAATGTTACATATTCAATTCATGAAAGAAAAAAAAATATAATTTCACGTTTCAATTGCAGGAATCAAGTGAGAATCTAATAATTTATGCTTTCGTCTATTTTATTTTTTCAGTAATTTCATTCTTTCAATTCATACGTAGCATAAATATTATTCACAAGTGTTTTTAATAAAGTTAAAGTAAAATAATGTGAGAATTATTCACACGTAATACTTTTGCTTGTTAAATTATAGGACTTGTTCATACACAACCTTTAATTTTTTATTAAAATTATAAAATCATTATTGACTTTTGAAGTTAATTTGATATATTTTTAAATTTAAAATTCAGATAATCATTAAAAATTATGAAATAATAAAATTTACAATGAGTAATATTTTTTAGATATTTTCACGATATTCATCATTGTATTGATTAAAATTAAAAAAAATCATGATCTATGTCAGTTTAAATTTTAAAAATATCTTAAGTTGCCTTTAAAAAATCAATAATGATTTTATAATATGAAATAGACGGCGTATTACTTTTTTACCCCAAATAAAATGGTCTTCGCTTAGTAGTTAAAACTGAGGTAGCTTGTTAGGTACGTCTCAGGTTCGATTCTCATTTAGGTGAATTTATTTCTTCCATTATGAGAAACTTGTTTCCTGGTCTTTATGTGGGATTTGTTAGTTAGTTTATTTCTTACTCCTTTGGTAAGGTTTGTTTGGTTATGCAAATAATGATATACTTGATTATGAAATTATATTATATTTCACAAAAAATAGAGCTTTCAAAAAAATAATCTCGATTTCTTATTTATTGGTAGAGGATATTCATTATTCAATTCTTCTATTTCTGTCAATCGAAGATCGTCGTATTGACTTGAATTAGTTAGAACTGAAAATCTATCATCTTTAATTACAAACGTTTTCTTTATTTGGGAGTCATATTGATTTGAATGCTACCCGAAAAGAAAAAGAGTGTCCTTCACTGACTGATATGGACAGCTTATAGCTTCATACTTAGAACGAGCAAGATAAATATATATATATAATATATATATATATATATATTATATATATATATATATATATATATATATATATATATATATATATAGTCTGGATCTTAAGTTCACCCCTTATCCAACTCATCCGAGTTTACCCTTCTTTAGCGACGGACCCGACGACGGTTTGGTCATACAACCGTCGTCTATACTTTTAGCGACGCTATAATGTTTATCCGTCGCTAAAGTATAGACGACGGTTGTATGACCGAACCGTCATCGGGTCCGTCGCTAAAGAGAGGGTGAGCTCGGGTGAGTTGAATAAAGGTGAGCTTAAAATCCGAACCGTGTATATATATATATATATATATATATATATATATATATATATATATATATATATTTATATTCACACACACACACACACACACAGTTGTGTAATACACAAAACGATTTTTTTTGGGCTATAGCGACGATTCACTCGTCGTCATAGACCAGAATAGCTATAGCGACAGTGAACCGTTGCTATAGCCCCAAAAAATCGTCGACATAGACGACTGT
>CM029012.1:220691190-220796092 GCA_016801055.1 Panax notoginseng | reverse complement strand
CTTATATATATTGTGACGCCCCCAAAATTAGGTATACATCACCCATCTTGGGTCGTCAGATACATAGTACAGAATACAAATACAACTTAATAATACAACTGTCGTGTACAATACGACAAAACATAAACTGTGAGTTTGAATACAAATATTATCTTCTAGAGAGTATTCATACTCAAAAGGAGTCCTCATTACATTTATTAACACACCATTACATAGAATAGTGAGGACTACTAACTAATACTATCATTCGGACCATCACTCCGTCCCCGACTTGTCCCAGCTACGTTCTCATTTCCTGAAGAGAACAGTGAAAGAAAGGGTGAGCTCAACTAGCCCAGTAAGAAATATTATGACTAAGATAATGCAGAATAAATTATCATTAGCCTTCAACAATGTTAAACTGATAAAATATAATAGACATCAAGTTTAACTGTAGCGGAACAAGCAATCCATTAAAAGAGTCAAGTAGAAAATAAACTCTACTATCTTTTATGATTTAAAAAGTTTTTCAACACTGTGATCGCTGAGACTCAGCTTAATAAAATAATCCACATCATCGAATCACCCCTGCACTACGGCCAAGGATATTCGTGTATTCATTAATGGTCATGATCATGCCAACAACTGTCCATCAATGCACTACGGGCCAATGAGGACTTTTACCACATCATTTGTAACATTACGGTCATGATTATACCGAATAATCCCTGGTCATAATCATACCAAGTCCATCTATGCACTACATGCCACAGATGACTTTCAACATTTTATAAACATGAGGATGATGACAATGATATAAGAATTCAATAAAACAAGTTCAAGAATTAATTTATCCAGGAATTAACAACGTCCAAATTGTCAACATGATACTGCATTGTGGAGTAAAATTCAAGAATGCTTAGAAGAATATTTTCTTGAAAAGATACTGGATGAAACGCAACTATCAAGGATATTCCACAAATTTCATGGAGTATAGAAGTCAAAACTTAACCAACTGAGTACAATAAAGAATGGAATAACAAAAGAAATCACCATGCATGCGATAGACCGCACAGACAGGTTATTCCAATAGAATAATAAATAATGGAACCAGGTCCGGCGTAAACGCACAGACAGGATATTCCGACAGAATAATAAATAATGGAACAGGTCCGGTGTAAAACACACAGACAGGATATTCCAACAGAATAATAATAAAACGGAACCAGGTCCGGTGTAAAACACACAGACAGGATGTTCCAACAGAATAATAAACGGAACCAGGTCCGGTTGTAAAAACACACAGACAGGATGTTCCAACAGAATAATAGAAGAATGTCACCAAGTATAGGGTAGACCGCGTATACTGGTTATTCCAACAGAATAATAACAAATGGAATAACAGAAGTTCTCTTCATGAATATAAAAGAAATAATATTCCCTACCTTAAAAGAACTGGATATTGGAAAAGTGATTAGCAGAATACTTTTAGTCTCTCTCTCTCTCTTATTCTCTCTATACTTTCTCTCTCTATAGCTTGAATGAATTCGTGAAAAATAATGAAGCCCTAGGCCTCTATTTATAGAAAAACTGAGGGTGGCTCTTGGTCTTAACGAAGGGTCAAATGACTCTTGGTCTTAACGAAGGGTCAAATGACTCTTGGTAATATTGAAGGGACAACTACTATTGACGAAAGTAATTACTATTGACCAAGGTAAATACTATTGACGAAGGTAATTACTATTGACCAAGGTAAATACTATTGACGAAGGTAATTACTATTGACCAAGGTAAATACTATTGACGACGGTAATTACTATTGACGACGGTAATTACTATTGACGACGGTAATTACTATTGACGAAGAGACTCTTAGATGATGACATATGGCCCCCCATAAAATAACCAAACTTACCACAACGTCTCAATAATATAACATATTATACAGATGATACTATGACAATAATTTAAGAGATATGATGCAGCAATTACTGTAGCAATAATTGAGTATAGCTGAGTGACTTCTCACGTAAGCATCAATAATCAATACCGTGTGCTACTATGCAACCACGCGTATTACTGTACTTTTACTACCGAGAGTAGTTCAACAGTTTTAACGGTTTTAACGGTAACACCTCAGCCGTTATTTTTATAGAAAGATAATTCTGTCGTTTTCTCAATCCGACAATAATTCCGTTGTGGGGTCCACCAATGATTGTGCCGTCGTACGAATATTCCCCGACAAAAAGAATATTCTCCGACCAAACGAATATTTTATAACAACTTGCTTACTTTGCAAAATTTATAAATATTACCCACAACTATAACATTATATCAAATTAACTCCATAATATTCAAAAATGATATTTATAGAAAATTCATCTTTATTTATAAAAGTTGGGGTCTTACAACCTCCCCTTCTTATGAAATTTCGCCCTCGAAATTAGGGTACGTACCTGGTATGTCGAAGAGGTAAGGATACCTTGATTTCATTTCTGATTCTAACTCCCAAGTCATTTCCTCAACATCGTGGTTTCTCCACAAAACTTTGACTTGAGGTATAACCTTGGAGCGTAGAATATGTTCCTTCTTATCCAAGATTTGAACAGGAACTTCTTCATACGTCAAATCCTCCGCTATTTCGTCCGGTTCTAACTCAATAATGTGGTTCGGGTCTTCCACATATTTGCATAACATGGATATGTGGAAAACGTTATGAACACGAGACATACTTGGCGGTAAAGCGAGTCTATAAGCCACAGTTCCTACTCGATCGAGGATTAAAAATGGACCGATGAATCGAGGATTTAGCTTTCCTCTCTTTCCAAATCTCGTAACACCTTTCCATGGAGCAACACGTAAGAACACATGATCTCCTACATCAAATTCCACGTCCTTTCGATGAAAATCAGCATAACTCTTTTGTCGATCTTGTGAGGTTTTTATACGTTGTCGGATCGTTTGAATCTTTTCTGTAGTCATACGTACCAACTCCGGTCCCAACAACGTTGCTTCGCCCACCTCATCCCAGCATACTGGAGAACGACATTTTCTTCCATACAATGCTTCGAATGGAGCCATGCCAATACTTGCTTGATAACTGTTGTTGTAGGAAAACTCCACCAATGGTAAGAACTTGTCCCAACTTCCCTTGAAGTCAAAGACACAGAGTCTTAATAGATCTTCAAGAGTTTGAATAGTCCTCTCTGATTGTCCGTCCGTCTGAGGATGATATGCTGAACTAAATCGTAACTCCGTGCCCATAGCTTTTTGTAAACTAACCCAAAATCGTGAAGTGAATCTTGGGTCTCGATCAGAAACTATGGATACTGGCATACCATGCAGTCTTACAATCTCGTTTATGTACATACGAGCAAGACGTTCAAGTGTATAAGTTTCTCGTATCGGTAAGAAATGAGCAGACTTGGTCAATCTGTCAACAATGACCCAAATCGCATCAATACCTTGAGAAACCCTAGGAAGACCGGTAACGAAATCCATGGTGATGTGCTCCCACTTCCATTCTGGAATTTCAAGTGGTTGCAATGGACCTTTTGGTACTTGATGCTCCGCTTTGACTCGTTGACAAGTTAGACACCTTGAGATAAACAACGCTATCTCTCTCTTCATATTGCTCCACCAAAATGTATGACGAAGATCATGATACATTTTGGTACTTCCAGGATGGATTGCAAACGGTGTGTTGTGCGCCTCCATCATGATTTCATACTTTAAATCAGGGTTGTTAGGAACACAGAGTCTGGAGTTGACTCGAAGTATTCCTTCTTCATCGATTCTTGCTTCCGGCATAGAACCTTCTTGCACTTTCTTCCTCATACGCATCAGCTCCAGGTCTGTAGCTTGAGCAGCTTTAACTTTATCGATTAAAGTCGGTTCTACTCGTATATTCGCCATCATCACATGGGTCCCTGGAGTCTTCAACTCTATCTCCATCCTTTGCAAGTCACACAAAATGGGCCTTTGCGTTGTTAATATTGCATTTGTACCTGCATATGATCTTCTACTCAATGCGTCAGCTACCACGTTCGCTTTTCCAGGATGGTATTGAATGGTATGATCATAATCTTTCAACAGTTCAAGCCAACGTCGTTGTCGCATGTTGAGTTCCTTTTGAGTAAAGAAATATTTGAGACTTTTATGATCCGTAAAGATCTCCACTTTCTCCCCATACAAGTAATGCCTCCAAATTTTAAGTGCAAAGACAATAGCTGCCAACTCTAGATCATGAGTAGGATAATTCCTCTCATATTCCTTGAGTTGTCTTGATGCATAGGCTATGACTTTTCCATGTTGCATGAGAACGCATCCCAACCCTTTGCTCGAAGCATCACTGTAGATGACAAATCCCTCCGAGCCAGATGGTATTGTTAGAACAGGTGCTGAAATGAGTCTCCTCTTGAGTTCTTGAAAACTCTGCTCACATTCTTCGCTCCAACCAAACTTTGTATCTTTCCGAGTCAGCTGAGTTAATGGAGTAGCGATTCGAGAAAATCCTTCCACGAATCTTCGATAATAACCAGCTAAACCAAGAAAGCTACGTACCTCGGTCACTGATTTAGGTTGCTCCCAGCTTTGAATAGCTTCAATCTTTGCCGGGTCAACAGATATTCCACGACTTGATACTACGTGCCCAAGGAATGCTACCTCTTCCAGCCAGAACTCGCATTTCTTCAACTTGGCATAAAGTTTGTATTCACGAAGCTTTTGGAGTACCAGCCTCAAGTGTTGTTGTTTGCATGAGGATTGACACCTTCCTGATGCACATTATCATGATTATTGATGTGTGGTGAATCAACAGTCGTCTGTGCTCCATTGCTATTCTCAACATTCTCGGATGCCATTTTCAGATACTGCCACAAAATAAAAATTAATTGATATGTCATATATTATCCTTATATTATGACCGACCAATTAAATACCATGCAAATAAACTTAGGTATGCCATACTAGCGAAGGAATTCCCCGTCTCTCCCCTCCTAGTTCTATTCTCACATCTTAGCCAGGGATCATATCCCTAAACTCTGATACCAAATGTGACGCCCCCAAAATTAGGTATACATCACCCATCTTGGGTCGTCAGATACATAGTACAGATTACAAATACAACTTAATAATACAACTGTCGTGTACAATACGACAAAACATAAACTGTGAGTTTGAATACAAATATTATCTTCTAGAGAGTATTCATACTCAAAAGGAGTCCTCATTACATTTATTAACACACCATTACATAGAATAGTGAGGACTACTAACTAATACTATCATTCGGACCATCACTCCGTACCCCGACTTGTCCCAGCTACGTTCTCATTTCCTGAAGAGAACAGTGAAAGAAAGGGTGAGCTCAACTAGCCCAGTAAGAAATATTATGACTAAGATAATGCAGAATAAATTATCATTAGCCTTCAACAATGTTAAACTGATAAAATATAATAGACATCAAGTTTAACTGCAGCGGAACAAGCAATCCATTAAAAGAGTCAAGTAGAAAATAAACTCTACTATCTTTTATGATTTAAAAGGTTTTTCAACACTGCGATCGCTGAGACTCAGCTTAATAAAATAATCCACATCATCGAATCACCCCTGCACTACGGCCAAGGATATTCGTGTATTCATTAATGGTCATGATCATGCCAACAACTGTCCATCAATGCACTACGGGCCAATGAGGACTTTTACCACATCATTTGTAACATTACGGTCATGATTATACCGAATAATCCCTGGTCATAATCATACCAAGTCCATCTATGCACTACATGCCACAGATGACTTTCAATATTTTATAAACATGAGGATGATGACAATGATATAAGAATTCAATAAAACAAGTTCAAGAATTAATTTATCCAGGAATTAACAACGTCCACATTGTCAACATGATACTGCATTGTGGAGTAAAATTCAAGAACGCTTAGAAGAATATTTTCTTGAAAAGATACTGGATGAAACGCAACTATCAAGGATATTCCACAAATTTCATGGAGTATAGAAGTCAAAACTTAACCAACTGAGTACAATAAAGAATGGAATAGCAAAAGAAATCACCATGCATGCGATAGACCGCACAGACAGGTTATTCCAATAGAATAATAAATAATGGAACCAGGTCCGGCGTAAACGCACAGACAGGATATTCCGACAGAATAATAAATAATGGAACCAGGTCCGGTGTAAAACACACAGACAGGATATTTCAACAGAATAATACTAAAACGGAACCAGGTCCGGTGTAAAACACACAGACAGGATGTTCCAACAGAATAATAAACGGAACCAGGTCCGGTGTAAAACACACAGACAGGATGTTCCAACAGAATAATAGAAGAATGTCACCAAGTATAGGGTAGACCGCGTATACTGGTTATTCCAACAGAATAATAACAAATGGAATAACAGAAGTTCTCTTCATGAATATAAAAGAAATAATATTCCCTACCTTAAAAGAACTGGATATTGGAAAAGTGATTTAGCAGAATACTTTTAGTCTCTCTCTCTCTCTTATTCTCTCTATACTTTCTCTCTCTATAGCTTGAATGAATTCGTGAAAAATAATGAAGCCCTAGGCCTCTATTTATAGAAAAACTGAGGGTGGCTCTTGGTCTTAACGAAGGGTCAAATGACTCTTGGTCTTAACGAAGGGTCAAATGACTCTTGGTAATATTGAAGGGACAACTACTATTGACGAAAGTAATTACTATTGACCAAGGTAAATACTATTGACGAAGGTAATTACTATTGACCAAGGTAAATACTATTGACGAAGGTAATTACTATTGACCAAGGTAAATACTATTGACGACGGTAATTACTATTGACGACGGTAATTACTATTGACGACGGTAATTACTATTGACGAAGAGACTCTTAGATGATGACATATGGCCCCCCATAAAATAACCAAACTTACCACAACGTCTCAATAATATAACATATTATACAGATGATACTATGACAATAATTTAAGAGATATGATGCAGCAATTACTGTAGCAATAATTGAGTATAGCTGAGTGACTTCTCACGTAAGCATCAATAATCAATACCGTGTGCTACTATGCAACCACGCGTATTACTGTACTTTTACTACCGAGTAGTTCAACAGTTTTAACGGTTTTAACGGTAACACCTCAGCCGTTATTTTTATAGAAAGATAATTCTGTCGTTTTCTCAATCCGACAATAATTCCGTTGTGGGGTCCACCAATGATTGTGCCGTCGTACGAATATTCCCCGACAAAAAGAATATTCTCCGACCAAACGAATATTTTATAACAACTTGCTTACTTTGCAAAATTTATAAATATTACCCACAACTATAACATTATATCAAATTAACTCCATAATATTCAAAAATGATATTTATAGAAAATTCATCTTTATTTATAAAAGTTGGGGTCTTACATATATCAAGTATTTTACAGAGAGAGAGAGGAAGTAAAGGAAAATTCTGAAAAGAAAAATCTGCCTCAACAAAGGGTGAGGTATCCCTATTTATACAAGTGAAAGGATAAGAAGGGATCGTGCGTGTCCTTGTCAGTGGAGTCGATCATTGATCCTTATCTTTCCTTCTTTAAATCTCAGCCATAGATAGTGGGACGCATGAGATGATGTCGGTTGGGTGGAGTATTATTGAAGACAGGTGGCGTCGTTTTCTGATAATGGAGAGAGCAGCTGGCTTTCTTTTTAGAAAGTGGAATTACTGTTCTTGTCGTTTTCTGATTATTGGATTATCTTTTATAGTGGTGGGTCACTGTCATACTGCTTTTCCTTTTCCTTTCTTGTCCTGTTCCAATTTTTCAGAAATTATTGAGGTGAGAGAATCCCAAAAGTCTCCCATTGTGGGCTCGGGTTCTTGACTTTCTCCGGCTAGGACATTGAATTGATTATCGTCCTGTTCAGATTCTTCATCACTGGCTGTTTTCATGGAAACATCATCTGGGACTAAGGATTGTAAGAACTGAGTCTTCATGTAATCCATAGTTTTGACAATTAATTCTGTTTCAGTAAGATTAGGAAACTTTTGTTTTAAATCAGCCTAGATTTTAACAAAAGGATTAATAGGTACTGGTGAGGGAAGGCTTTGCGGGATAACATCAAGGCAAGCCTGAGTGTGATTTTTAATTATTTTAAGAAGTTCTGGTAATGTCGGATTAAGACCTTTATCCCACCATTTGGTAAAGAATATTCTTTTGAGGCGGGGAATCTTATTCTGGTAATCACAACGGAAATCCCATTTCCAAATCCAAGGTATACTGAAACGAATTATGAAATGGGCAAATAATTTAGACATTGATAAATCTCTATTTACTGGCATGTGGGAATAGGCAACTTGCCATTCCTTGAATGCTGTTTGAACAGATTCTGGTAAGGTTTTAATGGTAACACCAATCTTATCCCACCAAACGAAAAACCAGTTGGGAATTTCATTTTTAAGTACTTCGGGACAGACTCGTATAAACCAAGTATGGTTGTGAATCGGATTCTGGTAATAGAAAACTTGGGTAAAGGAATCAATATAATCCCAATAACTGTAACGGGTTTCTGTTGTGTGACTGGATTCAATAGTACGGGTGGTATGAGGATTAATACCCCAATTGGCAAGAGGCATGATGCTCTTGACTGTTATTTTACTGTATTGAATCGGGCTGGTGGTTTTGTTAGGATCATGAAGCGTATGCTTAATGTCCATAGATGTTGTTTCAATAATTATTTGTTCATAAACATATCGGTACTGATTAAAACGGGGAGGAGACTGTTGAGTCGTTAAATAACGTCTCTTTATCTCCCATGGATCTTTCATCCATTTTTCATCATTCTGTTCAATGAATAATACTGTTTCATCCGCATTTATGTTTGGGATATACTGTTCTGGTAAAAGGAGAACATCCTTTACGGTAGGTTGGCTAGAAGAAGACGATGAGTTGCTGGTCTGAGAATTCAGAGTAGGAAACTCTGTATAGTACAGATTTGCTCTGCCTCGGCCTCGCTGACCGCGGCCACGGCTTCTACTGGTCATTCCTGCAAGTATTCTCTGGTTAGAAAATCCGGTAAAGAATTCTGTTTTCCTTTGACATATTCAATATCAAAGTCGAATACTGATAAAATACTTTGCCAAGTGGCAAATATCTGTTTAGAAGCTAGATTTTGTACATCCTTTTTAAATATCTGTTTTGCAGCTGAGCAATCAACTCGAATTAAAAAGTGCTGATTTAAAAGATCATCTTGAAATTTTAAAACACATTTTACAATGGAAAGACATTCTTTCTTTATGGTAGGATAATTCAAAGAAGGTCCTTTCCAAACTACTGAAGTAAATCGGATAAGATCCTCTTTGTTACTGTTAGGATTAAATTGTTTTAAAAGACCACCATATCCTGTATTAGAAGCATCAGTTTGAACAATCTTCTTCCATTCAGGATTGGGTAAAGAGAGGCAAGGTAACTGTTTAACTCTAGTTTTGATCTTTTGGACTGCATCAGTATGTTCAATAGTCCAGGGTAAAGGGTTTTTTCTTAATCGGGTGGACAGTATAGCAGCATCCTGGGAAAGATTAGGATAATAGTCTCTAATATAATTTAGACTTCCCAAAAATCTTTGCAGTTGATTAATATCTTTAATTTCATCCGAAAATTTAGATGCAAATTCAATACATCTATCAATAGGAATAATAGTTCCATTGAAAATATTATGTCCGAGAAATCTGATTTTTGTTTGGAAAAGTTTCATCTTAGGAGCAGAAACTACCAAACCATTTTTTATGACAACATTTTTAAAAATGTTTAAATGCTTAATATGCTGTTCAATTGATGAAGAGAAAATTAAGACATCATCAATATAGCAGATAATAAATTCAGTAAAAGGATTAAAAATATCATTCATGATATGTTGAAATTCAGAAGGTCCATTTTTGACACCAAATGGAAGAACATTCCATTCATAATGTCCAAAAGGTACTGTAAAAGCAGTTTTATAAGTATCCTGATCTCTGATTTGTATTTGCCAAAATCCTGATTTCATATCAAATTTAGAAAAAATAGTGGCATCATGAAGTCTGTCGAGTAGGTCCTTCTTATTCGGAATTGGATATCTAATCCATTGAAGGGCTTCATTCAGTGGTTTACAATTAATAACAAGGCGGGGAGTTCCTCGTTCAATTTCGGAGTTTTTATTGACATAAAAAGCTGTACAACTCCAAGGGGAAGTACTGGGTTTTATTAGCTTTTTCTGCTGAAGAGACTCAATTTCAGTTTTGCAAAGAAGTAAATATTCTTTCTTCATTTGACTGGGTCTAGACATAGTAGGAATATTCTTTTCATTGAAATTAGGAATATAAGGAAGAGAAATAATATGTTTCTTCCTATTCCAAAAAGCATTCGGGACATCACTACAGATTTCTGTTTGAAGAGTTTTGTAAATTAATTTTATTTTTTCCTATAAAGAGGGCTGTAAAATTCTTTGTTCTGTAGAAAGAAACTTTATTTCTTTTTGGATGAAATTTATCTGTTTTTCTTTTGAATAAATCATGTGCTTGACTTGATTTAGTTCTTTAGTATAAGGTTCTGTTATGAATTCAAAAATAATATGCCTGTTATTAAGAGTAGTGTGAATACCTAAAGTATCTATCTTCGAGATAGGCATCAAAAGACAAAGGAAAGGTGTGCCTAGGATGATACTTTGATTCATATTTCGGATAAGAACAAAAGAGGTAGGTAAACAAAGACCTTGATTACAGATTAAGGCTTCTGAAATTTTATATTTAATGTTCATAGTGTTACCACTAGCACTAGTTAATGATTGAGTGGTTTTCTGGAAATATTTGGTAGGAATTAATCCTTCCTGAATACAGTTCATATCAGCGCCACTATCAACTAAGGCAATGGCATCTTTAATGATAAAATCCGGTTTGATAACAAGAGTAATTCTAATATACCATTTTTGGAAAACCACTTGATTCATAAGCATTAAATACTGTTCAGAAGATTCTGGTTTGTCAGAAGATCCAGTTTTTGAGGATTCTACATGATTATCATGTTTATTGTTTAACTGTTGTTTGATACTATTTAAATCATGGAAGATGATAGTATTAGTATTTTGTAACTGTTTTATTTCAGATTTTAAAATATTAATTTCGATTTTAAGATCCTGAATAGTAGTAGGTTTTTCAGCAGTAGAAACATCTTTTATGCATCTCATAACCTCACGCATACTATACTGATCGATTGGAAGGTTTTCTTCGGGTTTTTGATTTTTATAACAGATCTCTAAAATTGTCACACGTGGATTTATTCATCATTATTTTTTATTTTTTCTTTTTCTTTCCTTTTTTTTATTTTGTTTGTAAAAAGATATTCTAAACTAATTTATGCTCAATACTCAAAAGTATACTTAAATTGAAGACCATTTTTTTTAAAATAAATAAAATTTATTAGTGTACTTGTATAAGATTTACTATGAACAAGAATTATACTTATTTTATATTTTGTCTTCTCCTTTAGTTTTTATAATTTGTATAAAATTTATACTTTAGACATTCTTTTAAAAATAGAGGGAGTAAATTTTAATCATCACATGATGATATTAAATGAATTTTTATTATTCATATACACGAAGTAAAAATTATTATTAATATTATAAAGTTTTCGTGAGACTTACAAAGTCGGAATATTGGTCACACATCACATATGTTTAACCTGTTTTTTTTAAAAAAAAATTATTTTACTCCTATAATTTTAAATATATTATTATATTATCTTTTTAATATTAATTTTTGTATCTTTTTATTTATTTTTTTTAATTTTTTATTTTATCCGACATAATAAATATATATAAGTAACTAATGTGGAGGGAGTATTACTCCTTTAGACGTGTTAGGAGTAAGCATGCCTAATAGACCAAAAACTTAATTTATTTTTTATTAAAAATAAACAGATAAAAAAACGTAGAGTATTAGTGAAGGAATATTATTTGTAGATAACATTGAAAAAGGCAAAAGTGACATTTACAAACGGCAAAAAGCATTTTTTGGCCACTGTGGTTATAGTGATTTAACGAAATAGTCACTGTGCTGTTAAAATATTCAATTAGCCCAGTGTACTTTTTAAAAATGTTCAATCAGGCCATTCCGTCTATTTTTTGTAACTGCTGTTAACAAATCAGCAAGGATTGCTTACGTGGCATTTTAAAAATAAAATAAAAAATGACATGGTAATTACGTGGCAATAGATACATATTAGCTCCTTTCTTTTATTTTTTAATGGATTTTCTTTATAATTTTTTCTTTTCAACCAAAAAAATAAAATAAAAAAAATCATTATGTGGTAAAATAATAATAAAATTAAAATAAATATTTTAATTCATTTTTTTTTATAATTTTTTCTTTTCCTTTTTTCTATTTCTTTCTTTTAATAATTATTTTTATTTTAAAAATTAATTCTAAATAATACAAATAATATATCAATTTTTTGTATCAATGAGATCTATTACAACATTACATTAATTTCAACAAAAAATAAAAATAAAAAATTATTAATTACGTGACAAAAAAATTAAAATAAATATTTTAATTTATTTTCTATATAATTTTTTCTTTTCATTTCTTTTAATAATTAATTTTATTTTTAAAATTAATTCCAAATAATACAAATAATATTAAAACTTTTTAATAACTAAACATAAAAACAAAAAAAAGATAAGCCAGTTGCCCACCTCCGACTTCTTCTCCGAACCAGAGCCACCGCCCAATTCATGGCGCCGACCACTCCTGTTATTTGAAGATGTGTAAGGATTTTCTAAAAAAAATGTCATTCCCAAAAAATTTCATTCCTGTTATTTGACGACTCCTGTTATCAAATTTTGTTCCATCTTCTTCAAGCTTTCATGGCGGTGGTGATCGTAGCCTCCATTTTCATTCCCAAAAACCACTAAGAAACTAAGAAACTCAGCAACTGAGCCTCCTAAAAACGGAGTACTGTGCCACCAAAAACCTAGATCTAGGTCTGAAGTCAAAATCTAATTCGGAGGAGAGAGGAGGTGGGCATGATGTTGAAGAAGGAGGAGGAGAGAGGAGGTGGGCAACTGACTTATTTTTTTTTGTTTTTTGTTTTTTATTTTTTGTTTTTATGTTTAGTTATTAAAAAGTTTTAATATTATTTGTATTATTTGGAATTAATTTTAAAAATAAAATTAATTATTAAAAGAAATGAAAAGAAAAAATTATATAGAAAATAAATTAAAATATTTATTTTAATTTTTTTTGGCACGTAATTAATGATTTTTTATTTTTATTTTTTGTTGAAATTAATGTAATGTTGTAATATATCTCATTGATACAAAAAATTTGATATATTATTTGTATTATTTGGAATTAATTTTTAAAATAAAAATAATTATTAAAAGAAAGAAATAGATAAAAGGAAAAGAAAAAATTATAAAGAAAATGAATTAAAATATTTATTTTAATTTTATTATTATTTTACCACATAATGATTTATTTTATTTTATTTTTTTGGTTGAAAAGAAAAAATTATAAAGAAAATCCATTAAAAAATAAAAGAAAGGAGCTAATATATATCTATTGCCACGTAATTACCATGTCATTTTTTATTTTATTTTTTAAAAGCCACGGAAGCAATCCTTGCTGATTTGTTAACGGCAGTTACAAAAAATGGACGGAATGGCCTGATTGAACATTTTTAAAAAATACAGTGGGCTAATTGAATATTTTAAAAGTACAGTGGCTATTTCGTTAAATCACTATAACCACAGTGGCCAAAAAGTACTTTTTGCCATTTGAAAACACACCTAAAATCTATTAACAATTACTCAAGTACCAATATTATAATACCCCAACTTTTTATGAATAAGATTTAATTTTTTTTTTCTAAATAGTAAGATGTTGATTTAATAAATATCTTATTGTTATGGGTAATATGTGCAAATTATACGAAGTAAACAAATTGTCATGGAATATTCTTTTTGTCGGGGAATATTCGTACGACGGAGCCAAAATAACCAATCATTAGTGGGTCCCACAACGAAATAACTCTTCGAATAAAGAAAGCGAGAAAAATAAATTTTTAAAAAAATTGACGACAGAACTTTTACTTTTAACTGTTGAAATATTTGGCGATAAAAGTATATTAATATGAGTTATTCCACAATAGTACGCGGTATTCCACAGTAACACACGGTATTGCACAATATCTTTGATTATTTATTTAATAATTGCAACAATAGAATCCTCTCAATATTTCATTCAATAATTGTCACGATAGTTACTGCATTGTATCTCATATTATTGATTCAATAATTGTTATCGTAACATCTGCACAATATTTTATATATGTTATTAAATCAATAATTTATACGACTCATTAACTCATATTATTTAATATGATATTATTAAACCAATTAACATTATTGACAATGTCTAGAAATTCTGTCAAGGAAATGAGTTAGTTAATTGTGCGTCGTTTATACGGAAGACCCCTTCTTTCCTAGAAAAGATCTGGTTGTCAATATTGTGAGACTGTAAAATTAATTGTGAATAATTATTAAGTAATAAAAGGTGTTGATTAAAATTAATAGTTATTGTGTGGTAGATATTTGTCCAATTTTTGTTACAAATAGATAGGTAAGTTTGGCTTATTATTTCATGGATCCATCGCTTGCCAAATTGTCAAACTGTCAGTAGAAATTTTTATTCAATATTTATTTTATTATTATTATAATAGTAATAAAACATAAAACTTTTTATATAAAATAAAAAACTTTTATAAAGTTATTTGTTTTATTAGAATATATTATATTATATATAAAATTATTTATTTTATTAGAATATTTTATTAAAATAAAAAAATCAGACGAACGATTTGCACCACGTTTCGTTTATCCAACGAATTTGTCAAAGGTGGTGTGCTAAGAATTTTTTATAAATAGGTTGCTTAGTTGAGGTATGAAACTCACACCAGAATCACAAAATTATTCTTCCATAATATTGTGCATATTTCTTTTAAGTATAAGGATACTTTAAGTATAGCTTATAGTGCAAGATTAACTCAAAATAATCTCTTTTATTTCAGTAAGATCTTGTGACGCCCCCAAAATTAGGTATACATCACCCATCTTGGGTCGTCAGATACATAGTACAGAATACAAATACAACTTACTAATACAACTGTCGTGTACAATACGACAAAACATAAACTGCGAGTTTGAATACAAATATTATCTTCTAGAGAGTATTCATACTCAAAAGGAGTCCTCATTACATTTATTAACACACTATTACATAGAATAGTGATGACTACTAACTAATACTATCATTCGGACCATCACTCCGTTCCCCGACTTGCCCCAGCTACGTTCTCATTTCCTGAAGAGAACAGTGAAAGAAAGGGTGAGCTCAACTAGCCCAGTAAGAAATATTATGACTAAGATAATGCAGAATAAATTATCATTAGCCTTCAACAATGTTAAACTGATAAAATATAATAGACATCAAGTTTAACTGCAGCGGAACAAGCTATCCATTAAAAGAGTCAAGTAGAAAATAAACTCTACTATCTTTTAAGATTTAAAAGGTTTTTCAACATTGTGATCGCTGGGACTCAGCTTAATAAAATAATCCACATCATCGAATCACCCCTGCACTACGGCCAAGGATATTCGTGTATTCATTAATGGTCATGATCATGCCAACAACTGTCCATCAATGCACTACGGGCCAATGAAGACTTTTACCACATTATTTGTAACATTACGGTCATGATTATACCGAATAATCCCTGGTCATAATCATACCAAGTCCATCTATGCACTACATGCCACAGATGACTTTCAACATTTTATAAACATGAGGATGATGACAATGATATAAGAATTCAATAAAACAAGTTCAAGAATTAATTTATTCAAGAATTAACAACGTCCAAATTGTCAACATAATACTGCTTTGTGGAGTAAAATTCAAGAATACTTAGAAAAATATTTTCATGAAAAGATATTGGATGAACCGTAATTATCAAGGATATTCCACTAATTTCATGGAGTATAGAAGTCAAAACTTAACCAACAGAGTATAATAAAGAATGGAATAACAAAAGAAATCACCCGGCATGCGATAGACCGCACAGACAGGTTATTCCAACAGAATAATAAATAATGGAACCAGGTCCGACGTAAATACACAGACAGGATATTCCGACAGAATAATAAATAATGGAACCAGGTCCGGTGTAAAACACACAGACAGGATGTTCCAACAGAATAATAACAAGACGGAATCAGGTCTGGTGTAAAACACACAGACAGGATGTTCCAACAGAATAATAATAAAAACGGAACCAGGTCCGGTGTAAAACACACAGACAGGATGTTCCAACAGAATAATAATAAAAATGGAACCAGGTCCGGTGTAAAACACACAGACAGGATGTTCCAATAGAATAATAGAAGAATGTCACCAAGTATAAGGTAGATCGCGTATAGAGGTTATTCTAACAGAATAATAAGAAATGGAATAACAACAGTTCTCTTCATGAATAAGAAAGAATAACACCCCTTACTGTTTTAAAGAAGAGCTGAAATAAGGAAGTAGTTAAGTAGCGGAATATTCTTCTTCTCTCTCTCTATAGTTTCTCTCTATAATTTCTCTCTCTATAGTTCAGTGAATTCGTAAGAAATAATGAAGGAATGAGCTGCTATTTATAGAAAAATAGAATGCATAGTAACTAATCCATGAACGGTCCAGATTGATTATTTTAATCTGACGGTCCATATTTAAAGAAAAATCTTTTAAATAAAATATAATATATTCTATTTATAGAATAACTTTAATAAAGTATTCTGTTTTATATAAAAAGATATTTCTGTTTTATTACGTTAATAATACGAATAAAACAAAACATCATTATCGCTAAATAATTCATATTATTAGCTGACAATAATTGAATCAAACTGAGTGACTTCTCACATAAGCATTAATAATCAATACCGTGTGCTACTATGCAATCATACGTATTACTGTACTTTTACTACCGAGTAGTTCAACAGTAACAATGGTAAAACTTCCGCCGTTATTTTTAATAAAATATTTTTGTCGTTTTCTCAATCCGACAATAATTCCGTTGTGGGGTCCACCAATGATTGTGTCGTTGTACGAATATTCCCTGTTAAAACGAATATTTCCCGACCAATCGAATATTATATAACAACTTGCGTACTTTGCAAAATTTATAAATATTACCCACAACTATAACATTATATCAAATTAACTCCATAATATTCAAAAATGATATTTATAGAAAATTCATCTTTATTTATAAAAGTTGGGGTCTTACAGATCTAATCTTCTACTAAGGTAAATGATATTATTTTCTTTCAATAATCGTAAGGGTTATCATTTTCTTTAATACTTCATATTATGATAAGAAGTTGTTATTTGTTTCTATAACTTTTTCATTAAACGGTGAAAATGTCTAAATTGTTTAGAACTTTCATACTAGTTTTCGCTTCATTTAATATTTTTTCACATGAATCTTCATATTGCGTTTTACACGAATTGGGAATCTTATTTATTATATTCCTGAACTCTAATCGAATTTCTAGATATCATGTTGACAATTTGAACATTCTTGGACTCTAGATAAATTAAATTATAAATCTCTAATGTTTATTTTTAATCTTATTGTTCTTATAATTTCTGTTATGACAAACTATAACAAACACAATAAATCAACACAGAAAAATAAAAACAATAACACAAGATTTTACATGGAAACCCAAATCGAAAAAAATCACTGAGAAGGCAGAAAAAATCCACTAAATAAATATATGAAGAGTATAAGATAAAGAGAGAAAATTATGAGAATTCTTAGAAGGTTTCTGAATGTCTCTTCTCCAAAATTCTAACACCTATATTTATAGGCCATAGAAAATTCTATAACCAAATAGGATTAGAAATACTAAATTGAGTATAGTTAGAAAAGATAACTTTCCTAAATCAAAATGAAATCTAGATAATACCTAAATCCAAATCCAATAAGGATTCATGTTATAGCCAACAAATCTCATCGTTGACTTAAATCCTCTAAATATAGAACAAACAGCAAACTTTCTCCTTTTCTCAAATGCACAAATAAAATCTGATTTTTCTGAAGAAATTATATCTTCTCATTCAAAGCAAACAACCACTTTTATGAATCATTCAAGGAAACCACGTCTTTATAAGTCACATGGTCATTGTACTCAACTGTCTCGGCAGCTGACAAGGCATAAATAACAAAATATGAATACCCATATCTTTGTGGTAGTCTCACTGTCCTCTTTACCCTGCCTCTAGTGAGAGTATACTGATTGTCCACATATTCCTCCATTGGAATTATATTCTCATCTACAACAGTAGTAGTAGGCACATGATCTGAACTCTGTTGTGATTTCTGAACTTAAGGAGAACTTATTTCAAGCTCCACCTTTTGACCAACACTATCAAAAGTATCAATACAAGGAACAGAGGATTCCTTGTTCTTATGAAACATAGCGGACTCATCAAAAGTAATATCTATTCTAATGATGACCTTTGTTGACTTATGATCAGCACACCAAAGTCTATAACCCTTCACACCAGAGCCATAACCAAGAAAGATGCATTTCTTGGCTCTAGGTTTGAGTTTTTCCTCATTCACATGTGCATATGCAAGACAACCAAATACCCTAAGGGATGAATAATCTGCACGATTACTTGACCAAACCTCTTCAGGGGTCTTACATTCTATAATGGTGCAAGGAGAACGATTCACCAAAAAAGAAGTTGTGTTCACTACTTTAGCCCAGAATTCCTTACCTAAACCTGCATTTAACAATATGCATCTGACCTTCTCTATCAAGGTTTTGTTCATCCATTCTGCAACTCCATTCGACTGCAGTGTGTTCACTATTTTACGATGCCTAACAATTACTTCATTCTTTCAAAACTCATTGAACTCAGTCTCAAAAAACTCAAGGCCATTATCTATCCTGAACCTTTTAATCTACTTTCATGTCTACTTTTCAACCAAAGTCTTCCACTGTTTGAAAGTCACAAAAACGTCATTTTTATGTTTCAAGAAGTAGACCCAAACTTTCCTGGAATAATCATCAATGAAGGTTAGTAGATAATGTGCACCGCTACCTTTGGAAAGAACTCGTTAATGTGACGCCCCCAAAATAAGTATACAACACCCATTCTGAGTCGCCAAATACATGGTACAGAAAGCAAACTACAACTTCAATAATACAATTATCGTGCAAAATACGACAACACATACTGTGAGTTTAAATACAAATATTGTCTTCTAGACAATATCCACACTCAAATAAGTCCTCAATACAATTATTCAAACACTATTTTACAGAAATAGTGAGGACTGCTAAAATATCTTTCTAGAACCATCACTCCATACCCCGACTAGATCCTGCTATGTTCTCACCTCCTAAGAAGAAAAATGGAACAAAAAGGAAAAGAGTGAGCTCAACTAGGCCAGTAAAGAATATTATGACTAAGATAATATACAACAAATTATCATTAGTATTCAATAGGGAAAAATCTGATAGAATATAATCGACAACAAGTTTTAGATCAACAACTGCAGCGAAAACAGCAAACCATTAGAAGAGTCAAGTAGAGAATTAATTCTACTATCTTCTAAGATTTAAAAGCCCATCATCAATATTTTATCCCTGTAACATCAATTAATAATCATCTTTATCCAAATATTCATCTTTGCACTACAGGCCAAAGATATTCATTTGTATCACCTGTCAGTCATGTTCATCTCAACACCTGTTCATCTTTGCACTACAGGCCAAAGATATTCATCAAGTAATCATACATCTTTGCACTACAGGCCAAAGATATTCAGTAATATCATCATTTAGGACTGAGGATGATGAAAAATATCTTTAAAAAAACGAATCCAGTGAGACAAAAGGACAAATAGTAGGGATTCGTATAACAGTTTATCCAAGATCAATAATACTTCATAATAATCAATTGTGAAGTAGAATTCAAAAATAAAGATCAAAACATGGATACAATCAAAGATAGTAACCATAATAGACATCTTGGACAAAAAGGGAAAATTTTATTTTTCGGTGAATAGTATCGTATTCTTGAATAGTGCCGTATACGTGAATAGTAACGTATACGTGAATAGTAACCCCAACACAAAAAGTTCTAAATTTGATAAAAACTCATATCAATATTTCAGCATAATGATATTGAAAAAAATAATATCATTTAAGAAGAAAATAATATCCCTTACCTCAAAATATCAGTACTTCTGGTCGGAATACTGGTATAAGGCTGAAAGAAACTTGCTCTGATGAATAGAAACTCTCAAAGTATCTAAATACTCACAAAATACACTCAATAATCTAGAGAGAGAAAGAGAGAAAACTTGTTTCTGGTGTGATTTTTAATTCTAACTTAGCCCTCTATTTATAGGAAAATGTTAGCACGCCGAAGCAGACTTAACCTGCAACCTGATGGCTTTACCTGCTACTATTCCCATCCACCACATTTGAATAAAAATCTCAGCACATTTCTTCACCAACCAGGAGTGGGGCCCACCAATTCTAGAATTTTCCATCAAAATGATAAACTCTAAAAATTTAACAATTTCTGAACCAGTCATCTCGTAAAATTCATAATAAATCATACGTTCATTTTTAACGGTTCAAATTTTGCGGACATATACTCAACTTATATATGTATAACATATCCAAAAATTACCACGATCCAACGGTCGGATTAAAAATTATAACCCCCGTAAAATATCTCAAAAACCCTGATTTTTAATACCTCCATTCCGACAAAAATACTGATAAAAACCTCAACATTAACTCCTTCATTTTTAACCACAAAAATATATCTCTCATTTATATCCACATAAAATAAATATTTCCTTATCATATGAATCAATAATTAATTATTCATAAATAATATTACAGAATCACATTTATGACAACCAGGCCGTTCCCAGGAAAGAGGGGGCTTTCCAATAAGGATTTCTCCTTACTGGCGCGCAATTAGATGACCAAACCTCTCCTTAGACAGAACTTTCTAGACATTACCAATAATGTTATCTAATAATATTATTCAAATAATATGAATTATTGATCTGATAATAGAAAATACTGTGCAGTAACAATTATTGAAACAACAATAATATAAAATATCAACGCAGCAATTATTGAATCAATAAAATAAAATATTGAACAATAACTACTGTAACAATTATTGAGTAGTGCCTTCTTACGTAAGAATCAATAATTGGTGCAATACCGTGTGCTACTGTATTTTAACCATCAGGTATTCCAACAGTATTAACGGTAACAACTACGCCGTTAATTATAAACAACTTATACTTGTCGTTTTCTTCATCCAATCGCTTTCCGTTATGGGGCCCACACAAGGCTGCGCCGTCATACGAATATTCCCCGACAGCAAGAATATTCCACGACCAAACGAATATTCCCCGACAAAATGAATATTTTATAACCACTTGCTTATTTTGCAAAATTTGCACATTTCACCCATAACCAAAGTATTATATCAAATTAACCCCTTATTATTCACAATAATATTTAGAGAAAATTTGATTTTATTCATTAATAAGTTGGGGTCTTACAACCTCCCCTCCTTATGAAATTTCGTCCTCGAAATTGACGTACGTACCTGATATTTCGAAAAGGTGAGGATACCTCGCTTTCATTTCTGATTCCAACTCCCAGGTCATTTCTTCAATAGCATGGTTTCTCCACAAAACCTTAACTTGTGGTATAACCTTTGTGCGTAGGACATGCTCTTTCCTATCCAAGATCTTAACAGGTACCTCCTCGTACGTTAAATCTTCAGCTATCTCGTCTGGTTCTAACTCAATAATGTGGTTCGGGTCTTTAACATATTTACAAAGCATAGATATGTGAAAAACATTATGAACACGAGACATGCTTGGAGGTAATGCGAGTCTATATGCCACATTTCCTATTCGCTCAAGAATCTCAAATGGACCAACAAATCTTGGATTGAGCTTTTCTCTTTTCCCAAATCTTGTAACTCCCTTCCATGGTGCAACACGTAACAATACATGATCCCCAATATTAAATTTCACGTCCTTCCGATGAAGATCCGCATAACTCTTTTGTCGATCCTGTGCCGTTTGTATACGTTGTCGAATCGTTTGGATCTTTTCTATAGTCATGCGTACCAACTCTGGTCCCAACAATGTTGCTTCACCCACCTCGTCCCAGCATACTGGAGAATGACATTTTCTTCCATACAACGCCTCGAATGGAGTCACACCTATGCTCGCCTGATAACTGTTGTTGTAGGAGAATTCCACCAATGGTAAATACTTATCCCAACTCCCTTTGAGATCTAGGACACAGAGTCTTAATAGATCTTCAAGAGTTTAAATAGTCCTCTCTGATTGTCCGTCCGTTTGAGGATGGTATGCCGAACTGAATCGTAAATCCGTGCCCATAGCTTTCTGCAAGCTAACCCAAAATCGTGAAGTGAATCTTGGGTCACGATCCGAAACTATGGATACTGGCATGCCATGCAATCTCACAATCTCGTTCACGTACATACTAGCAAGACGTTCAAGGGAATAAGTCTCACGTATCGACAAGAA
This sequence comes from Panax notoginseng, assembly GCA_016801055.1. NCBI lineage: Eukaryota > Viridiplantae > Streptophyta > Magnoliopsida > Apiales > Araliaceae > Panax > Panax notoginseng. The sequence goes on along the minus strand of CM029012.1, from coordinate 220,773,412 downwards.
ATGAGCGAACTTGGTTAATCTATCAATAATAACCCAAATCGCATCTATGCCTAGAGAAACCTTGGGAAGACCCGTAACAAAATCCATAGTAATGTGTTCTCACTTCCATTTCGGGATCTCAAGTGGTTGCAATGGACCCTTTGGCACTTGATGCTCCGCCTTTACACGTTGACAAGTTAAACACCTCGAGATAAACTCCGCGATCTCTCATTTCATATTGCTCCACCAAAATGTATGTCGAAGATCGTGATACATTTTGATACTCCCAGGATGGATTGCAAACGGTGTGTTGTGTGCCTCCATCATTATTCTATGCTTCAAGTCAAAATCGTTAGGAACACAAAGTCTGGAGTTGACTCGAAGTATTCCTTCTTCATCGATTCTTGCTTCTGGAATAGCACCTTCTTGCACTTTCTTCTTCATACGCATCAGCTCTATGTCCGTAGCTTGAGCAGCTTTAACTTTATCGATTAAAGTCAGTTCTACTCGTATATTTGATATCATCATGTGGGTACTTGGAGCCTTCATCTCTATCTCCATCCTTTGCAAGTCATACAAAATGGGCCTTTGTGTTAACAACATTGCACTCGTACCCGCATATGATCTTCTACTCAATGCGTCAGCTACTACGTTTGCTTTTTCAGGATGATATTGGATGGTATGATCGTAATCTTTCAACAGCTCGAGCCAACGTCGTTGCCGCATGTTGAGTTCCTTTTGGGTGAAGAAATATTTGAGGCTTTTATGATCCGTATAGATCTCCACTTTCTCCCCATACAGGTAGTGTCCCCAAATCTTCAACGCGAAAACGACTGCTGCCAACTCTAAATCATGAGTAGGATAATTCCTCTCATATTCTTTGAGTTGTCGCGAGGCATAGGCTATGACTTTCCCATGTTGCATGACAACACATCCTAACCCTTTGCCTGAAGCATCGCTGTAGATAACAAATCCATCCGAACCGGACGATATTGTCAGAACAGGTGCCGAAATGAGTCTCCTCTTGAGTTCTTGAAAACTCTTCTCACAATTCTCGCTCCAACCGAATTTTGTATCCTTCCGAGTCAGCTGAGTTAACGGAGTAGCGATTCGAGAAAATCCTTCCACAAATCTCCGATAATAACCAGCTAAGCCCAGAAAGCTACGTACTTCGGTCACCGTCTTTGGTTGCTCCCAACTTTGTATTGCTTCAATCTTCGCCGGGTCAACAGATAATCCATGTTTTGACACCACGTGCCCTAGGAATAGCACTTCCTCAAGCCAGAACTCGTATTTCTTCAACTTAGCATATAACTTGTTTTCACGCAGCCTTTGGAGTACCAGCTTTAAATGATGCTCATGATCTTCACGGCTTTTGGAATATATGAGGATATCATCAATAAAGACAACAACGAACTGATCTAAATAATCCTTGAATACTCGGTTCATCATATCCATGAAAGCCGCAGGAGCATTAGTCAATCTAAAAGACATGACTAGGAATTCATAATGCCCGTACCGAGTTCTGAAAGCAGTCTTTGGAATATCCTCAGTTTTAATCTTCAGCTGATGATATCCAGAACGAAGATCGATCTTTGAAAAGAATTATGCTCCTTACAACTGGTCAATCAGGTCATCAATGCGAGGTAGCGGATACCTATTCTTGATGGTGACATGGTTCAATTCTCGATAGGCAATACAAAGTCGTATACTCCCGTCTTTCTTCTTTACGAATAAAACAGGAGCACCCCAAGGAGACGTACTAGGACAAATAAAACCAATGTCCAACAACTCCTGTAGTTGCACTTTTAACTCCTGAAGTTCAATAGGAGCCATTCGATATGGGGTTTTAGAAATGGGCTTTGTATCGGGTTCAAGGTCAATAAAGAATTCAACTTCACGTTCTGGGGCTAGACCAGGAAGTTCTTCAGGAAATACATCGGAAAATTCTCTAACAATAGAAATATTATTCAAATCTGACTTGCCTTTGTTCAAATCCATAACATGGGATAAGAAAGCTTGACATCCATTTTTCAATAAACGAATAGCTTTGTGGCTTGATATGACAGTGACTGATTTTAGTGGTTTAGTAGTTTGAATTCGTATGACAGGTTGGTTAGGAATATGAAAACTAACAACCTTACGAAAACAATCAATTTTAGCATGATGAGTGGTTAACCAATCAATTTCTAAAATCACATCAAAAGCAAGTATCTTTAAAGAGATAAGATTAACAGGTAATGTGATAGTGCCAACTTGGATCATGCAAGATTTATAAACTGTAGATGTAACGAAAGTTTCACCCAACAGAGTTTCAACAGATAAGTTAAAGTCCAATTTCTCCGGAGTCAAGTTTAAACGTTGAGCACAAGCAGGAGAGATAAAAGAATGGGTAGAACCGGTATCTAGTAAAGTATAAACTTCGCAAGAATTCAAGATTAGCTTACCCGTGATCACCTCGTTCGGGTTTCTCGCGTTTTGGCTAGTCACGACAGACGCTCTTCTAGGAACCGCTGATTTTGACTTATCCGGGACAGCTTTTGGAGTCACTATCCCCGCTGAACTTAGTTTTGCTACAGAACACTCTCGAGCTATATGACCCTCCTTTCCAAAGTTATAACATACCTTAGATTGTTGTGGGCAATTTGGGCTGATATGTCCCTCTTTCTCACATTTGTAACATACGACCGGTGGTCGTTCTCCTCCCCTAGAAACAGTTGATGTTTGTGCTGACGTCTTCACATTATCATTGTTGTACCTTCTCTTCTTGAAATCTCCTCCTGTCTTGCTCCTTTTATTATCACGACCACGATTACCACCAGAGTGGTTACCGCTTTTGTCCGAATGTTTTCCTCCCTGCTAGTTTTCATTGCTTCGATGACTGTCGCCACCGGTATGACCCTGGTTGTGGTCCCTTGGTTGCACATACTCATTATCTCGCTCTAATAATTGAGCCCTGTATACAACATCTGAATATAAAAAAAAAATTATGAGAGATAAGATATTGTCGAATCTCGGGTTTTAGACCTCTCAGAAACATCCTTGTCATTCGTTCCTCATTTTCAACCAAATGAGGTGCAAACCTGGATAACTCTGCAAACTTCGCCTCGTACTGGGACACCGTCATGTTGTTTTGTTCCAATCTGATAAACTCCACCTCCTTCATATGACGAATACTTTCAGGAAAGTACTTGTCATTGAACAGTTTTTGAAATGTTTCCCAGGACATTTGAGTGAGTCAGGCTGGGTACGCTTCACAGACTCCCACCAGTAGTTTGCCTCACCGCGGAACATAAAAGTGGCGAATGGAACCTTCTGTTCCTCCGTGCATCCCAAGACATCGAATATCTTGGTAATTTGCTTGACCCACATTTTCGCCATGATCGGATCTGGCTTTCTCTTAAATTCTGGTGGTCCCAATTCTTTGAACTGCTTAGCTGTGACAAACTGCGCGTTGTTATCATTTCCACCTGTATTCTTCACACGAGTCTCCCTCGTTTGATTTTGCATGAACTGCAAAAAGCTCCTAAACATTCCATCATTCATCGTTTGCTCGGTAACATTATTTACAGGAGGAATATTGCCTTCCTGTTGCACGTTCCCCTGGGTGGTGATCAAAGGTGTCTCCACGGTCTGATTTACTTCATTATTAACGTTCTCAGCTGCCATTCTTAAATACTGTCATAAAATAAGGGTTAATAGTCATGTCATATATTATCCCTATACTCTGACCGACCAAATAAACACCAAATAAACTTAGTCAGGTCATACTAGCGAAGGAATTCCCCGTCTCTCCCCTCCTAGTTCTTGTCTAACATCTCAGCCAGGGATCATATTCCTAAGCTTTGATACCAACTGTGACGCCCTCAAAATAGGTATACAACACCCATTCTGAGTCGCCAAATACATGGTACAGAAAGCAAACTACAACTTCAATAATACAATTGTCATACAAAATACGACAACACATACTGTGAGTTTAAATATAAATATTGTCTTCTAGGCAATATCCACACTCAAATAAGTCCTCAATACAATTATTCAAACACTATTTTACAGAAATAGCGAGGACTGCTAAAATATCTTTCTAGAACCATCCCTCCATACTCCGACTAGATCCTGCTATGTTCTCACCTTCTGAGAAGAAAAATGGAACAAAAAGGAAAAGGGTGAGCTCAACTAGCCCAGTAAAGAATATTATGACTAAGATAATATACAACAAATTATCATTAGTATTCAACAGGAAAAAATCTGATAGAATATAATCGACAACAAGTTTTAGATCAACAACTGCAGCGGAAACAACAAACCATTAAAAGAGTCAAGTAGAGAATGAATTCTACTATCTTCTAAGATTTAAAAGTCCATCATCAATATTTTATCCCTGTAACATCAATTAATAATCATCTTTATCCAAATATTCATCTTTGCACTACAGGCCAAAGATATTCATTTGTATCACCTGTCAGTCATGTTCATCTCAACACATGTTCATCTTTGCACTACAGGCCAAAGATATTCATCAAGTAATCATACATCTTTGCACTACAGGCCAAAGATATTCAGTAATATCATCATTTAGGACTGAGGATGATGAAAAATATCTTAAAGAAAACGAATTCAGTGAGACAGAAGGACAAATAGTAGGGATTCGTATAACAGTTTATCCAAGATCAATAATACTTCATAATAATCAATTGTGAAGCAGAATTCAAAAATAAAGATCAAAACATGGATACAATCAAAGATAGTAACCATAATAGACATCTTGGATAAAAAGGGAAAATTTTATTTTTCGGTGAATAGTGTCGTATTCGTAAATAGTGCCATATACGTGAATAGTAATCCCGACACAAAAAATTCCAAATTTAATAAAAATTCATGTTGATATTTCAGCATAATGATATTGAAAAAAATAATATCATTTAAGAAGAAAATAATATCCCTTACCTCAAAATATCAGTACTTCTGGTCGGAATACCGGTATAAGGCTGAAAGAAACTTGCTCTGATGAATAGAAACTCTCAAAGTATCTAAATACTCACAAAATACACTCAATAATCTAGAGAGAGAAAGAGAGAAAACTTGTTTCTGGTGTGATTTTCAATTCTAACTTAGCCCTCTATTTATAGGAAAATGTTAGCACGCCGAAGCAGACTTAACCTGCAACCTGATGGCTTTACCTGATACTATTCCCACCCACCACATTTGAATAAAAATCTCAGCACATTTCTTCACCAACCAGGAGTGGGACCCACCAATTCTAGAATTTTCTATCAAAATGATAAACTCCAAAAATTTAACAATTTCTGAACCAGTCATCTCGTAAAATTCATAATAAATCATACGTTCATTTTTAACGGTTCAAAATTTGTGGACATATACTCAACTTATATATGTATAACATATCTAAAAATTATCACGATCCAACGGTCGGATTAAAAATTATAACCCCCGCAAAATATCTCAAAAATCTTGATTTTTAATACCTCCATTCCGACAAAAATACTGATAAAAACCTCAACATTAACTCCTTCATTTTTAACCACAAAAATATATCCCTCATTTATATCCACATAAAATAAATATTTCCTTATCATATGAATCAATAATTAATTATTCACAAATAATATTACAGAATCACATTTATGACAACCAGGCCGTTCCCAGGAAAGAGAGGGCTTTCCAATAAGGATTTCTCCTTACTGGCGCACAATTAGATGACCAAACCTCTCCTTAGACAGAACTTTCTAGACATTGCCAATAATGTTATCTAATAATATTATTCAAATAATATGAATTATTGATCTGATAATGGAAAATACTGTGCAGCAACAATTGTTGAAACAACAATAATATAAAATATCAACGCAGCAATTATTGAATCACTAAAATAAAATATTGAACAATAACTACTGTAACAATTATTGAGTAGTGCCTTCTTACGTAAGAATCAATAATTGGTGCAATACCGTGTGCTACTGTATCCACCAGGTATTCCAACAGTATTAACGGTAACAACTACGCCGTTAATTATAAACAACTTATACTTGTCGTTTTCTTCATCCAATCGCTTTCCGTTATGGGGCCCACACAAGGCTACGCCGTCGTACGAATATTTCCCGACAGCAAGAATGTTCCACGACCAAACGAATATTCTCCGACAAAATAAATATTTTATAACCACTTGCTTTTTTGCAAAATTTGCACATTTCACCCATAACCAAAGTATTATATCAAATTAACCCCTTATTATTCACAATAATATTTAGAGAAAATTTGATTTTATTCATTAATAAGCTGGGGTCTTACAGTAAAGGTCCCCAAAGATCTGAATGAATATAGTTGAAAGTCCCTTTTGTTCTATGAATCACAGTCTTGAAATTAACTCGTTTCTGCTTCCCCAAGACATAATGCTCACAAAAGTTCAACTTTCTTATTTTTTGTCCGGACAAAAGACCTCTCCTACTCCAAAGCATCCATGCCTCTTTCACTCATATAACCTAACCTCATAGGCCACAACTTGGTGGTGCCATCTACAATAACTGAAGAACAAATTGCACCTGGGTTTATAATTAATGTAGAACCCTCCAACTTAAATAAAGTACCGACCTTGGTTCCTTTCATCAACACAAGAGAGCCTCTACTAATCATCATAACTCCACCTTCAGCTGTGTACTTACCCCCGTTTTCATCTAGTATACCTAAAGATATGAGATTCTTCTTCAAATCTGGAATATGTTTAACATTTGACAATGTCCCGATTATGCCATCATGCATCTTAATTTTAATTGTACCAATTCCAATTGTTTTATATTTAGAATTATTTTCATCAAACGGTTCATATATGGAGAACAAATCACGAGTAGGACACATGATAAGAACACACAGAATCCAAAATACAGTTACTGCTAAGTCTTTCTCTGTCATCAGCTACTAATAGAAGATCATCATTATCCTCAGCAACACTAGCCTGAGCAGGCTTTCTTACCCCCTGATTCTGCTAGTTCTACACATTTTGTTCACTATGAATTTAACCATGATTGTCTCCTATCTATTCTTTATTTTTCAACTTCAGAAAATTACGCTTTATATGCCCCTTTATATGACAATAGTTATAGCTGAAATTCTTATTCCAAGATTTTGATCTGTGTGTACTGCCATCTTTTGAACTTCTCTCAATTGACCTCCCTCTGACAAATTATCCAACACCTTGATCGTCACTTTTCCCAAAATTCATTTCAGAATCTAGTCTTTGTTTACTCATAAGATTCGTCATAACATCCTCAATTGAGATAGTATTTCTACCATTGATCATAGTGTCTCTAAAGTGCTTATACGAAGGAGGTAATGAGACTAACAACGATAGGGTTTGATCTTCATCATCAATCTTAAAATTAATATTTTATAACTCAGTTACAATTGAATCAAACTCAGTGATATGAGATTTGATTTGAGTACCTTCTAACATATGCAAAGTGTAAAGACAGTGTTTAAGTCTCAATTTATTAGTGAGGGACTTTGTTAAATAAATAGACTCTAATTTCTTCCACAAATCAGCAGCTGTAGTTTTCGCTAACACCTCCCGCAACACATCATTCGAAAGGCACAATTGAATTGCCCAAAGTGCTTTATCATCCATAGTTTCTCATTTTGACTCAGACATCTCTCTAGTTTTTTTCATCTCCGAATAGGTATCAAACATCTCTACAGGCTTCATTTACTTCCCTACAATAGTTTTCTTCAAGCCTTGCTGAGTAAGAACAACCTTCATTTGAACCTGCCAAAGACTGACACTAATATTCCCATCGAATTTCTCAATATCAAATTTCGTTGATGATGAGTAGGTTTTATACTTACGAATTGGGTATTTTTTCGACCTAAATAGTTGCTATTTCATGTTGTTTTAGTATTGTTTTACGTGTTATTGTGTGTTCATATTACAGGAGTGGAAGTGGTTGGAAAGCAAGAGAAGCATAACAAAAGAGTTAAAATACAGCAAGTATACCCGCCGGGGCTGGCAATTACCAAGCTTAAACAGCCGTCAGGGCGGGGGTACACATGTCAGCAAGGTTTTTACACACCCGCCGGTGCGGGCTTCCTTAGTTCAAAAACACCCGCCAGGGCGGGCTACGCGGCTTTTACGTGGAAGTATTCTAGTTTGATTCTAACTCTGGAGATCTATCGCTGGTGGATTCAGGACGCGATTAGGAGATTATTAAAGGCATATTCAGGGGCAGAGAAGGTATGAATAATCATAGTTAGCAAAACCCTAACTTTGGATAACAATTTGGAGGATTGAAGTAACGATTTGGAGCACGAAGATTGCGAAGGGGATTGAAGAAGAGTAGCGATTCTATTTACATTTTTTATTCTTCATATTCATCTTTGTATTCAGGATGCTAGTATCTTTGTGGATTTCCATTTTTTATTCATTCATTATGAACTAATTTACTTTTTAAGTCTAGAATTGATCTTTTTGTGTAACGAAGGTTGGCATGCTTTTATTTTAATTCATTGAGGCTATTTCCAGATTCGTCAATTATGGTTTATGCTTAATTAATGAATTGATTGATCACCAATTCTTTGTGAACCCATATGAACTCGAGAGATGAGATATGGGTTTAGAGCAAATCATAGTGTCATGTGATTGTGATTTCTGCATATTATTGGGATTCATAATTTATGTCTATACCTATACATCGCGCGTAATCTCATAAGAACTTATGATTAAACCTTCTTTAATTTTAATTTATATAGAGATATAGTAAATTAGTTAATTAGGGTGTTCTACTTGATTCTTTTAATTGTGGATTTAAGTTGATATGAGTATAATGCATTGAGAGATGATTATATCTACTATTGTGTTCTTGATTAACGAACTGGAATAGTTAATATGAATTAAAAAGAAGTGTGTCAGTCTAAGTGCAGCATCAAGTAAAATTGTGGGCTTAATTCTCCAATATTTGATTAAAGTTTGTGTTAGTTAGTTAATTTTTCTTTACTTAGTAGTGCTTCATAAATATCGTCACTTAATCATTAGTTTAATAAAATTGAGATAATATAATATTGGTAATTGTTAGGATAAAATTCAGTTATTTCTCTGTGGGAACGATACTCAACTTATCAATTTATTACTTGTTGACCACGTATACTTGTGTGTTGTGCGTAATTAGATTCTACACCAACAGTTGATGAAGTCGAACTCAACGCCATAGTATGGATCGATAATAACCAAGCTCTAATACTAGTTTGATATGACAAACTATATAAAACACGATAAATGAACACAGAAGGATAAAGACAATAATACAAGATTTTACGTGGAAACCCAAATCGTAAAAAACCACGTTGGAGGCAAAAGAAATCCACTAAATAAATATCTAAAAAGTACAAGATAAACTGAGAGAACTATGAGAATTCTTAAAATGTTTCTAAATTTCTCTTCTCCAAAGTCCTAGCACCTATATTTATAGGCCATAGAAAAATCTATAACCAAATAGGATTAGAAATACTGAATTAAGTATAGATAGAAAAGATAACTTTCCTAAACCAAAATGAATTCTAGATAATACTTGAATCCAAATCCAATAAGGATTCATGTTATACCCAACCATTTCTATTCATTCTTTATATCATTGTCATAATCCTCAGACTTAAATTGTGGTAAAAAGTTATCTTTGACCCGTAGTGCAAATATGAACTGTTGATTAGTATGATTATGACTAGGAATTGTGTACTGGTATAATCATGACATTTGGTGTTACATATAAAAGCTTGTGGTGAAAGTTCTCTTTGACTTGTAATGCAAAGATAAACCGATGTTTGGCATGATCATAACCACTGATGATACGAATGAATATCTTTGGCCCATAGTGCAAATTAAGATAAACTGTTGATTTGCATAATTATGAACATGAACTATTGATTGGTGTTACATGGATAAAATATTGATGAAATACTTTTAAATTGTAGAAAATAGTAGATACCCTGCTCTACTTGTGTAACGACCCCAAAATAGGTTCATACCACCCAACCTATTCTGAGTCACCAAATACATGGTACAGAAAATAACTATAACTTTATTATTATAATTGTCGTGTAAAATACAACAACACATATGTTGTGAGTTTTGATACAAATATATACCAACTGTGACTCATGTCCCAACCTTGGATAATACGTCATAATGACACCTTCCATAAAGGTACAGTCAATAACTGTTTTAGAAATTAAAATTTTTGAGAAGTGTTCAAGGAAACATTCGTACATGAGAGGCCATGCGTCTAGGTTATGATAAATATCATATGTCCACAGAATTATCCTTGGTTGACCCAATAGATCCCAAAGAAAAATGAGAAGATTACTATCATATTCTTTCCAATGGTGAGTCTTCTCTTGACATATCATTATCTCCACTGTCTCTAATTGAGAATTATACTTCAACCAAACTCCAAGATTATATAAGTAGTGCTCGTAGATATACTCAGCAACTGGATGTGCACAACCCTGTCTTATGATGACACAAGGTTATATGTCATTAGACATCTTGTATGATAGTGACAAAACACCCTTCCAAAGTTGGGTTTGCCTTGCCCTATATGATTCACCAAATATAACTACTAAATGATGTATAAAATACAACACACTAATTCAAAGTTCATAATAAAATTATTTTCATATTGTTTAGGGAGAACCTTCACAGCTAGAGACCACCGTTCTATTCCCCTGTTACCCCCGCTCAGCCCAGCTACACTCTTATTACATGAAAGGAATTGTGAAGTAAAAGGGTGAGCACAACTAGCCAGTAAAGAATATCATGACTAAAGATAATTAAATTATCCATAGTCTTCGTCAGTAATGAATCAGAGATTTAAAGCATATGTAGATGATAAAACTTTACAACCATAGTTGTAGCAGAACGAGAAATTCATTAGAAGAGTCAAATAGACCATAAAATCTATTATCTTCTCCATGTTAAAAGTCCACCAATAATATTTTATCCCTGTAACATCAATCAACAGTTCCTGTCCATAATCATGTGAATAACTCATAATCATATTGTGGTTCTAAATTCCTCTTCGCACCCAGGACGAAGATAATTTTCATCACCTGTCTTCACCTAAAACATCAAAAATTATGGTTATACCAAATTACAGTTCATGTTTCATAATCATACCACTAAATTTATCTTTGCACTGCGGGTCAAAGATATTCATCAACAGTTCATCTTTGCACTACAGGCCAAAGATATTCAACAACAATTTATCTTTGCACTACAGGCCAAAAATATTCAATAACAAGTCATCTTTGCACTACATGCCAAAGATATTCAATAACATGTCATCTTTGCACTACAGCTCAAAGATATTAATATCCCAAAGAAATATATAATCATTTCAGAATTTATATAAACAATACTTATAACCATGTTGATCAATTCACCTTTGCACTTAAGCTAAAGATATTCAATTATAAATTCAATGGTCATGATCATACCAGTCAACAGTTCAACTTTGCACTGCTGGCCAAAGAGAACCCATAGTCACGATCATACCAATAATCTACCCATCTTTACACTCAAGTTAAAGAGAACTTTCATCACCGAGATTATAAAAATATTATATATGATAATAAAAATAATATGATCAACAACTGCATTTAATTTCAAGAGTAAGATTCCTAAATCAACGATAATTTGGTTAGAAAAAGAAACCAATTTTATCGTAAATAGTAACTCATAAATAGTAACTCGTGAATAGTAACTCATGAATAGTAACTCGTGAATAGTATTCCAAATTCGTACATAGTACTGTATACGTAAATAATATCATATACGTAAATAGTGCTATATACATGAATTGTGTCGTATACGTGAATAGTGCCGTATACGTAAATAGTAACCCCGACATGAAAAAGGTAGAAATTTCACAATAAAATTCATACCAATTTTTCGGTATAATGATATTGAAAGAATCACATTATTAGGAAAAAAATAACATCCCTTACTATCCCTTACAATCCCTTACCTCAAAAGAGCAATACTTCTGACTGGAATATCGGATATGACGCTGAAGGAAACTTGCACTGATGAATAGCAACACACAAAGTATCTAAATACTCACAAAATACGCTCGATAATATAGAGAAAAAACTTATTTCTGGTGTGATTTTCAATTCTAACTCAACACTCTATTTATAGAAAAATGTTAGAACGCCAAAGTAAACTTGACCTACAACATGATGGCTTTACCTGCTACTATTCCCACCCACCAAAAATTTCAGCACATTTCTTCACCAACCAAAAGTGGGGTCCACCCATATTTTTAATAAAAATATTTTAATTTCTGAAACTTCAATATTTTATAATAAATAGCCCTTTTATCAAAAAAATACGAATTTTATGTCCTTTCCGTAGGAAATTTAATTCTCTACAACTTTGTAGCTTTAAGTTTTTCTAAATTCCAAACAGAAAATATCTGAAATCCACATACGAACGTTTTTCAACACTTCTTAAAATTCATAATAAATCATACGTTAATTTTTAACGGTTCAAAATTTGTGGACATATACTCAACTTATATATGTATAACATATCCAAAAATCATAACGATCCAACGGTCGGATTAAAATTATAACTCACGCAATAAAGCTTTAGAAAAACTATTTTGATTTTTAAAACCTCCATTCCGACAAAATACTGATAAAACCCCTCAACACTAATTCCTTCATTTATAACCGCATAAATAATTCCATTATTTATATCCACATCAAATAAATATTTTCTTATCATATAAATCAATAATTAATTATTCACAAATAATATTACAGACTCACAATTATGACAACCAGGTCGTTTCCAGGAAAGAGGGGGCTTTTCGATAAGGATTTCTCCTTATTAGCGCGCAATTAGGTGACCAAACATCTTCTTAGACAGAACTTCCTTAGACATTGTCAATAATGCTATCTAATAATATTATTCAAATAATATGAATTATTGATATGATAATGGAGATATTGTGCAGTGACAATTATTGAAACAACAATAATATAAAATATCAACGTAGTAATTATTGAATCAATAAAATAAAATATTGAACAATAATTACTGTAACAATTATTGAGTAATTCCTTCTTGCGTAAGAATCAATAATTCAAAAAAATACTGTGCAATACCATGCTCTACTGTGCACCCACGCGTATTACTGTATTTTAACCATAGGGTATTCCAACAGTGTTAACGGTAACAACTACGCTGTTATTTATAAAAATCCAAATTTATCGTTTTCTGTTATGGGGCCCACAAATGGTTGCGCCGTCGTACGAATATTTCCTAACAGCAAGAATATTCCACGACCAAACGAATATTCCCCGACAACAATGAATATTTTATAACCACTTGCTTATTTTGAAAAAATTCCATATATCACCCTTAACTTTAACTTTTTATCAATTTAACCATTTACTGAATAGTAATTATAAGAAAAATTGAATACTTTTATTTCATAAAATTCAGAATCTTACAACTTGACTCTTCTAATGGATTGCTTGTTCCGCTGATGTTATCGTTGAAAACTTGTACTATCTTTAAATCTCTGATTTCACTACTATAAAACAATAAATAGACAACACTTAAACCACAACGTTTTTAAAAAAAACGTTGTGGTAATTTTTTTCACAACGTTTTTTAACAAAACGTTGTAGATACATATGAAAAAACGTTATCTATTTAAAAGTGGCATTTTTTAGTATTAAATAGATAACATTTTTTAAAAAAATGTTATGTATCTAACAAAACACGGAGCAAAAACCGTACTAGAAAACTTAAAATTAAAATGCACTGTGCTCTGCTCTTTCTCTCTGCTCTCTTTCGCTCACAAGACCAAAACCCTAGTTATTCCTCCCCTTTGAAGTTCCTCCCATCTAACTCACAAGGTAAGGAAAATATTCTCTCTATCGCTCCTCCTTCAATTACCGCACAAAATCCCCAAATCGAACAGGAGAAGAAGGTATTCCTATTTTTGTTGTTGTATAAACCCTAATTTCATGATGTTGTGGCAAGTTTACGTTGACAATCACTTGTTGTACCAAACCGAAGAAGGCAATCAGCTCACTTCTGCTGCTATTTTGGGGACGGCTCCGTTTGGGCCTAGAGCCCCAACTTTCCTCAGGTGCTCCATTTTTGTGAAGATGTTTGTGGCCAGGTATGTCCGCTTTTTGTTTTTCTTAAAGTTTGAGGTTTTAAGATTACCATTTGTGGTGGACATGTTTTTGTTGGTTTTTTTTTTGTTTAAAAAAATATGTTTTTATAAAATTTGTGGTTATTCTGTGTTTTTGTTTAGTCAGATTTTATGCCTTTCCGAATGCTTCCTACCTCTTCAGTTGATTCTGTAAGGAACAATGTGTTTGAATTTAGTATTTAGGTATTTAGGGCCTTTATTTCGGTCTTATTTGATTTTTCATTTGTAAATGTTTACGGGATGTTTTGATTGTAAATGTTTACTGGATGTTCTATGTCTTGCCTTATGTTTAAGAAGGCAATGTTGGGCTACTAGCCCCACTGTGCAATGGACGTGAGCCGACATCTGTAGCTTTTGTGCACAAGGGAGAATCAGTGCACCGGTTTGATGGGTCGTCTTCAACCGGGAATTACCTGTTTTTGTAGTTTTACGAATATTTCCTTTAGTACTTGAATATGATGTATTTTCTTTAATTGATTACTATAATTGAATTAACCTAAAATTAGCTTCCACTATTAAATGATATTGAAAGGTTAGTTATATAGTCGTCATCAGCATATAGAAGAATAAGAACAGTTTCTCACTTAATGAGTGATCTAACACAGTTAGCCATGACAGGCCAGATTCCTGGTACCACCCCAGCCATTCCTGGAATGTTTCCAAACATGTTTCCATCATTAGCATCTGGACAGGTACTTTCTTTGCTACTTGGGAAACTATTATCCTGTGAATGCTTTTGAGTTACCTTGTATTTCATTTTGTTGTTATACATGTGTTTTGTTGTTGATAATTTTGGAAATTTTGGAAATTTATGCTTCAATTATGATCCTTTCTGCGTTGTTGGTAACAGGTTGAATCAGGGGGTTCCGGCATAGTTTCCCGAAGGCTAACTGGACAGCAAGGTGGGGCTGAACAATTTGTTATGAAGGTCCCAAACAACAAGGTAAAGTGTCATTGAATCTTTGATTACTAATACCTGAATTTGTCTTTATTATTTTTTCTGATGTAACTTCTTCATTTTTAGGTTGGTCTTGTAATAGGTAAAGGAGGTGAGACCATAAAAAGTATGCAAAACAATACAGGAGCTCGGATTCATGTATGTAAAATATATCATTCTTCTATCTACTAGTAGCACCAATTAATTTCCTCTAGTAAATGGCAATGCTTTATTTGAAATCCTAGAATTAGTTATTTCCCACGTGCATGATCATCTCTATAAATCTTGTTATCCTAGCATTAGTTATTTTGGCACATTATTTCATATAGTAACTTCCTGTAATTCTAGATTTGGGAAGTGGCTACTAGCACTCAGCTGCTTACTACTCTTAAAGGTCATCAGGCACCTGTTCACTCTGTGTCCTCATGTTTGGAATAACATTCATGTAAGAATTAATCAAGTAGAATATATATTGAAATTATTCCAATTGATTGACCAAGTTGCGTTTGTTGGTGCTCGGACTGAGATGAAGGATATACTTTCCACTATTGCTGAATTTTACTTGTCAAAGAACTCAACAAAGTGGAGAAAACAGTCACTGCTAGTTCCACAGTTTCATAGGTATTTACGCTCCTCTACTTATCAACACAAGAATTGGAATTCATGCTTTTTTTTGCTTTAATCAGAACTTCATCCATTTTGAAGCATATACAGTTATTTGGATGTTACTAGATGCGTAAACACACTAATATTTTAGCGACGACACAGTTCTACTCATTGATTATTAAAATTATTCCAACTGATTGTGATCAATTTACTCTACTACGGTTGAGGATCCTAGGGGTACACCCTAGTTACAGTTATATTCAGTTTTCCAATTGTTTTATGCAAATTCAAGCATTTAGAATGTTGTCTTAAGAATAAAAAATGTCTCCATATTACCGTATTGATACTGAAATTAATTAAATTTATGTCTTTTTAAGTATAAAACTATAGTCTAGTAAGAGTGTGTGTGTGTGTGTGTGAGAGAGAGAGAGAAAGAGAGAAAGTGAAGTTGGCATAATAAGTTACAAATCTTACATGATGTCACCCAATACATGTACTTGATTGTGGTGTGTGTCAATACTGTCATGGGGATGAACCCATCTGAGATGGGCTAGCCTGCAGTTGCAGAATCAAACTAAATCTAATCTCTCTCTCACTCTCTTATATTATTGCAAGTTGTCTTGTGGGCACTTTCCTTTACAAACTTCTATAAGGGAAAAAAGGCTTTTTAAATTTCTATAATTATTTGTTTGTCATGTGGTCTAATTTTTTCCATAAAATTTTTGACCTTGCTATCATTATATTGAGTAGACTGGAAGGCAATGAAGTCAGAGCTAATATTCATGGATCTTTTGAGCTTGAAACAATGAATGTTGTTCCTCTAAAGAGGTAATCTGATGACAATGTATTCATGATAACTTAATTTTGCAAATACTTATCTGTTAACCAGGTGTCCCCTGTGTTTTGATTTCTCAAATGGGTAGTTACCCAACCAAGTAAAATAAATTCAAAAACATGAAGTATTAACTTTGAGATAGGAATGTTAGATAATCCCCGAGATATTCCATTGAGATGAAAGGATGTGATTATCCAATTAGCTTTGTAATGCTACTTGACATGGTTCGTGTATTTGGGGTTAACTGACTTAGGATTGCTAAAGAGTTACTGAGAATGAATGACCACATCTATACCAGATATTTAGTTTGAAACTAAGCAAAATAGCTTTTGGATTGTTGTTTTCCTTCCATCTACCGAAGTGCCAGAAAGAAATTCTGGGCTATACCCATTCAGGATTGTGCTATTTGGACCACATCTATGATTTTATGTTTATGTATCATAAAGTGACTCATTTTAGGTCATGTTAAGCATGACATTCTTAGGCATTTACTTGCATTAATATTCTTAAAACCAGAATATTAGATAATCCCCGAGATATTCCATTGACTCCTGAACTTGTGATCTTACGAGATTGTATTGCTCTCTCTACAGAACCTGGTAAGCTATCATATGTTCAGTTCTCATTCTAAATCTCATGTTTCATATAGAGAAATATTTGAAATGTTTGTTGGATTATATGATAACTACTGCAAGTCTAATTAGGATATCCACTGCATATGCAATTACTAATAATGTTGTTGGGGTGCTCCTATTTTAGACATATGCTTACCATCTATTTCCTTTTGTTTGCAGAGCTAATGATAGAGAGTAAAGCTAAAATATTTTCTTTTTTAAATATGATTTTATTGTTAATTTTACTTACAACTTTTGATCTGCAGCAAAGAACTTTGGTGTCATAGAGTTTGTGAATCCAGAGCTTTGCAAGATATTAAGCTTATGATCCAGAGTAACATGTACAAGTATCTCAGCATTCTATTTGATGGGCGGGAGCGCTTTGAGGAGGAGACCATGCCAAGGAAGAAATCCATAGGTCCCCATGATCAAGTCACTGAAGCAGGTAATATTAATAAGTTGATCTGGTAATAATAATGATAATAAATATCGAGTTTTGCCATGCCATTTTATTCATTGTAATTATTTGGCATATTCCAATTGATTAGTGTACCAAACACTGCAGTTTTTCAATTAGCTTCAATTGCCTTTCAGGTGGAGAGGTTGATTCCAATGAGAATATTCAATGTGTCTATTCCATTAACCCAATTAACCCAATTGGTGCCATATTAACTGTAAAAAATGTTTATAATCATGAGAGAGGCATGATGCTTGATAACTGGTCATAAATTTGTATTTGATTGGTGGCATTTATTTCGTAAGTGCCTTTACAAATTTCCTAGTTGTATTTCTGTTGGATGTACTCATTTGATGCAGCTTCAACTTGTATGAGATGTATGGATAGTTTGGCATTATTGAGATGTAAACGTATTGTATGGTATTAATATTCTTTGTAATTGACATTACAAAGAATTACAGGTGCATATTGCAGGTGCATTAATTGGCTATATATCATCCGACAACGATTTTTTTTTTATCTACAACATTTAAAAAATATTGTATATTTGTATAAATAAATGACACCTTATAAACGTTGTATAAGAAGTTTAAAAACGTTGTCTGTTGTTGCTTTTTATGGTCTTTTTTTGAAAAAAATGTTATACTGTGCATAACTACAACGTTTTAAAAACGTTGTATTTAAGCATAATACACAACGTTTTTTAGGAAAAAACGTTGTGGAATCATACCTACTACAACGTTTTTAAGCATCTGATAATTTTTGAAAAATAAATCTATAACGTTTTTTTCCTAAAAAACGTTGTGTATTGTGCTTAACTACAACGTTTGTGTAAGGGTGTCAAATAGATGACACCCTTAACAACGTCGTTTTCCTGACTGAAACCACAACATTTTTTCTGCGTTGTCTATTTCCTGTTTTCTAGTAGTGTTTATCATTGTTAAAGACTGTAGATAATTTATTCTTCATTATCTTATTTATAATATTCTTCACTGAGCTATTTTCTATTATTATTTTCAGAAAATGAGAGTGTAGCTGAGACTAGCCTGGGAATGGAGTGATGGTCCGAAACTGTAGAAGTATCTCAATACATTATAAAATAGTGTGACAATAATTGTATTGAGAATTTAAGTTGAGTGTGGATATTTTCGTACTAGGTACGATATAATATTTGTATTGAAACTCACAATATGTGTGTTATCGTATTTTGCACGATAATTTAATAGTTGTAAATAGAAAAATCTGTATTTGAATTTTGTAGTATGTATTTTGGCGACACAAAATGAGTTGTGTGGACCTATTTTGGGGGTGTCACAAATATACCTATTACTTGATATATCACCACTAACAGTAAATGTTGTCAGTTAAACGACCCCACTGCCAAGTGTTTGTGTCATCACTTAATTGCTTTGTTTATATTAATTAATTAAGTTATTATTTGAAATATTGGTTGAAAAATGGTTAATCGATTTGAGATTAAATTTTATTTTTTAGAAATATGGGTCCAAATTTTACCCACTTAAATAAATAAAAATAGTTAACCAACCCATTTAGTTCTAATTAATATGGGTTGATCCAACAGTTAACCAACTATATTGTCAAGTCCACATATAAAACATGTGAAATTTATGTGTCACTACATACTACATGTACGGATGACATTTTTGGAGGATGAATGCTAAAATTTAATTTTATTCAAAATGATTCAATATAATAATCAAATACATGAAACTTTCAAAACTATTTTTCTCTTATCACGCGTATATACTATATTATCAATATTCGTTGGGTCGAGTGGAAGAAGTTCTGTATCCCTTAACTAAGGTCTCGAGTTCGAGTCTTGTGAATGTAAAAAGAGGTGTTAGGGAGAGCTAAGGCTGTAAATGGTAACTAAAAAATTCGTATTCGTCCGTATGGACCGCATCCATATTAAAAAAAAATGGATATTATTTGTATTCGAAAAAAAAGGATATATCTGTATTCAGTTTAAAGGTATCCACAAATAGACGGATACAAATACAGATATAGGCGTATTCATATTTGTTTAACATCCGACCGTAAATATATCCGACAGATAGCGGATATTCAGATTCAGATCTGTATCCGGAATTCGTATCCAAATAACTTTTATATATATATATATATATATATATATATATATATATATATATATGCACTAATTACTATATAATATGCAACATAATTTTTTTAAAGTGGCATTCCTTATATAATAATTAGTTTTCACTATCATACGAAAATTGTTTTAAAAATATATATCATTTCACTTCTAAAGAGTAGGAAATAACACTTTTATTCTAATATTAATAAACTGAAATAAATTGATTTAAAGTATAGTTAATAGATTTTTACTATTATAAAGTTAAAATATCTAAAATGTATCATTTACCAAAAAAAAATTTATACTAGAAGAACAAAAGTATAGTTATTAGCTTGTTTTAAGTTTTTTACTTTCAAAACTTACTTGCAATGTTGGGAGGCGGGAACAATAAACAATATAATTTTATTGTTAAAATGTGTTAAGTCCGAATTAATTTAGAATTAATCTAGAAGGGGGTTGAATAATTAATTCACGTGTATGATTTTTCGGGTGTAGAACATTCATTTTGAAATTTAGGATTTCAAAAATGATGAAAACTTATTTAAATTGTAATTAAGAACATTGATTATTGTATTTAAATATTTATTAAAAATAAATAAATTAATATTCATTCATTAATAAACTATATTTTAAGACTCGTTATTTTTTTATTCTAGTTATAGTAGGGCTGTAAATGGTAACCGAAAAATTCATATTCGTTTGCATCCGTATTAAAAAAACGGATATTATTCGTATTCGAAAAAAAATAGATATTATCCATATTCGGTTTAAAGGTATCCGCAAATAAACGAATACGGATATGGATACTATTGTATCTGATTCCGTATATATCCGTTTACACCCCTAGGGAGAGCTCTCCCCTTGTGATCGTAACTCGATTATGGATTGGTCGAGATTTATTGGTTGACGAATACCAAGAAGTGAGGCAAAATAAAATTATATACTATATTCACCTGAGTTAAGCATCCAGGAGAAAATCTCATGAATGCATCATGCCGATATAGAGGGTGTCTTTTAAATTTAATCTCGATTGACGCTTATGCTAGTTTGAAAATACCCTTACTATTTAACAAAGATAAAAATGTAAATACTATAATATTCCTATGTCTAAGCCCTTCATATCTCAATTAAGGATACTTGTATTCATCTTTCTAGACATTTTGTCATGACATTATAGATTCCTTGCACAGACATAAATCATACTAGCAAGTAATAGCTTTAACTTCTTTTCAACCTCAAAATCAGGTTCAATGAATTCATGCCATTAATCAACCCATATATAAATTCCCCCTCTATTAGAGTTTTTGCCTTGGCTAAATTTTTGTTTGTCTTTTCCCTTTTATAAACTAAACACAATCAATTACCATAAAATCTTGTCAGAAACAAAATCCCAAATATATGCACCAAAATAAAAAAAAAAATGTATATGTAGAAACTGGGTTGGGGGTGCGCATCTATCTACGCACTTGTTCTAGTTAGAACCCTTACTAACTTTACAAAAGGTAGCTTCCTAGAACCAACTATTTCTCTTCTTTTTTGCCATAAAGTTGTAAGTGCATGCACATCCTTACTCTCTCTAATTACTACAAGTACGCAGTATAATCGGATCTTAATTTCAGAAACTTTAAAATAGATAATTATTAATAATATATTTTAATATACAAATGTAATTGATATTGTCAAAGCTAAAAAAAATATTATTGTCAGATTTATACGCATCGTTTAAAAATATAAAGTGTCATTAGAACAATTATAAAAGTGTTGTTAAACGTATAATTACTCTAACAATATTATTTTTCCTTTTGCAATATCAACCGCCTAAATAAATTTTATTTATATAATATAGAGATACATTTTAAATAATTTTTGATATACAGATATTATATAAGTGTAGCTATTTAATTTGCCTAGAAAATTCAAATTATTTTTAATAAATTTTTCATTTTAAATATTTTTTTGTTTTATAAAATTCTATTTATTTCTATATACGGTTGAAATATACTTCCCATTTTATTATATATCTAAAATAAACATATAGTGTAACTATATCTTTATTTGTCTCTATATATCCCCCCAAAACCACACTCTTTCAACTTCACTCAACACACTCAATCCTCCCTTTTCTCTATCTAAAAAAAATACCCACAAACTTTCTCTCTCTAAAAAAATACCAACAAACTTTCTCTCTCTAAAATGGAAGCATTCGATAGGTGTTCATCTGTTAATTATTCTCTATCGGATTCATCATCATCGGACTCTTCATTATCGGGTAAAAATCCGAGGGATGTAACCAAGCCGGAGCGGATTAAAGGCCCATGGAGCGCGGAGGAGGATAAGATCCTGAACCGACTCGTTGAGCGTTACGGGGCCCGAAATTGGTCGTTAATAAGTAAACACATAAAGGGCCGGTCCGGCAAATCGTGCCGGCTCAGGTGGTGCAACCAGCTGAGTCCAACCGTACAGCACCGGCCCTTTTCTCAAGCTGAGGACGAGACCGTATTGGCGGCTCACGCCAAGTACGGAAACAGGTGGGCCACCATTGCCCGGTTACTTCCGGGTCGGACCGATAATGCGGTTAAGAACCACTGGAACTCTACGTTAAAAAGGCGGCAACATAGAGTTCAAGTTCAAGTTGATCAAGGGAGGGGACAAATGGACGGTGGAGATGCAAAGTGTGGTCCGTCGGGATCTATGAGTATGAATGTGGACCCGGATGAATCTGACCCAATGACAGCGCTGTCGTTGGCTCCGCCGGGGTTGGGCGGTTGTGGGCAGCCGGAACGGCGGGGAGAGAATTCTCCGGCGGAGTTTTGGGATGTGATGAGGAATGTGATTGCTAGAGAGGTGAGAGATTATGTGACGACATCGTTTCAGGAAGCTTCGGGGTTTCAATAGGATGTCTTATTTTATTGCATGTTAAATATTTCTAAGTTTAACTAATTTGTTATTCGAAAGTACAGAAAAATTGCACATTCTTCACGTGGAGAAATATAAATATTATTAAAATAATTATTATTTCTTTTTCCTTACCCTTTTGCAGTATAAATATTAGTAAATATTAGCATCATAGCATGCATGGTTCTCAACATCATTATTATTTTTACTTTAATCTTTTCTAGTTGGGCTATTTTATGGGATCCGATTAGCATGAAGTTATTTTTTTAGTAAGTTAGTCAATTAGCAAATAGAATACTGACACACATACAACATCGCCTGCGTGTTAGTATTCTATTGATCAATTGACCAATTTATTCCAAAATAAACTACATACTAACCCCTTCCTATTTTATGGTAGATGCCTTATTTGTGACATTAAACAAAGAAAAAAAATCAAAATTTTTTTAGATTACCAAAAATTAACTTAAGCTTGAGAAAGTGGGGGGTAGGCAAGAAACCTAAAAGAAAAGGAACAAGAAAAGTGTAGAATGTTACATATTCAATTCATGAAAGAAAAAAATAATATAATTTCACGTTTCAATTGCAGGAATCAAGTGAGAATCTAATAATTTATGCTTTCGTCTATTTTATTTTTTCAGTAATTTCATTCTTTCAATTCATACGTAGCATAAATATTATTCACAAGTGTTTTTAATAAAGTTAAAGTAAAATAATGTGAGAATTATTCACACGTAATACTTTTGCTTGTTAAATTATAGGACTTGTTCATTACACAACCTTTAATTTTTATTGAAAATTATAAAATCATTATTGACTTTTGAAGTTAATTTGATATATTTTTAAATTTAAAATTCAGATAATCATTAAAAATTATGAAATAATAAAATTTACAATGAGTAATATTTTTTAGATATTTTCACGATATTCATCATTGTATTGATTAAAATTAAAAAAATCATGATCTATGTCAGTTTTAATTTTAAAAATATCTTAAGTTGCCTTTAAAAAATCAATAATGATTTTATAATATGAAATAGACGGCGTATTACTTTTTTACCCCAAATAAAATGGTCTTCGCTTAGTAGTTAAAACTGAGGTAGCTTGTTAGGTACGTCTCAGGTTCGATTCTCATTTAGGTGAATTTATTTCTTCCATTATGAGAAACTTGTTTCCTGGTCTTTATGTGGGATTTGTTAGTTAGTTTATTTCTTACTCCTTTGGTAAGGTTTGTTTGGTTATGCAAATAATGATATACTTGATTATGAAATTATATTATATTTCACAAAAAATAGAGCTTTCAAAAAAAATAATCTCGATTTCTTATTTATTGGGTAGAGGATATTCATTATTCAATTCTTCTATTTCTGTCAATCGAAGATCGTCGTATTGACTTGAATTAGTTAGAACTGAAAATCTATCATCTTTAATTACAACGTTTTCTTTATTTGGGAGTCATATTGATTTGAATGCTACCCGAAAAGAAAAAGAGTGTCCTTCACTGACTGATATGGACAGCTTATAGCTTCATACTTAGAACGAGCAAGATAAATATATATATATATATATATATATATATATATATATATATATATATATATATATATATATATATATATATATATAGTCTGGATCTTAAGTTCACCCCTTATCCAACTCATCCGAGTTTACCCTTCTTTAGCGACGGACCCGACGACGGTTTGGTCATACAACCGTCGTCTATACTTTTAGCGACGCTATATGTTATCCGTCGCTAAAAGTATAGACGACGGTTGTATGACCGAACCGTCATCGGGTCCGTCGCTAAAGAGAGGGTGAGCTCGGGTGAGTTGAATAAGAGGTGAGCTTAAAATCCGAACCGTGTATATATATATATATATATATATATATATATATATATATATATATATACACACACACACACACACACACAGTTGTGTAATACACAAACGATTTTTTTGGGCTATAGCGACGATTCACTCGTCGTCATAGACCAGAATAGCTATAGCGACAGGTGAACCGTTGCTATAGCCCCAAAAAATCGTCGACATAGACGACTGTGTATTACACAGTTGTGTGTGTGTGTATATATATATATATATATATATATATATATATATATATATATATATACACACACACACACACACACGGAGAGGATCAAGTGCATATCCCTTTATTTAATATACCTTGTTCATCACATTTAGCGATGGATCGAGGGATGGTTCAGTCCGTCACGTATACACGCATCGAACCGTCACCATAACATATAAATCGTTTATTTGTTCTATAGCGATGAATTAAATCATTTATTTCCTTTTTATTGCACGTGTTATTTCTGTTCATTTTTGGATTCATCATTTGTAGCCTAATATAGTGCTATAATTAATTTCTTTTTTGGTACCCGAAAACAAAATAAATAAATTTTAGGTTATGAATCTATACAAAATTCCTTCTGTTATATCTCCATGTCACTCACATGAGGTCAACCATCGTTTACGTTTCTCATCATCCAACCTTACAAAATGATATTGATTTCTCCTCTATTAAAGAGTCTAATTTTAATTATTTAAGTTAATTATATTTTAATTTTTACAATTGTAATTATTATAAATTATTTTAAAAATATTATTAATTATAAAATTTATTCTTCTTTAAATTACATGTATCACATTAGGTAAATTTTGGAATTTCTTAAAGTATAATATCAGAAGGACAAAATAAAAATATTTTTGTTCCTATTAACTCAAGAAGAAAACAAGGAGATATATATACATATATATAGAGAGAGATAACTATAATTTAACTCCTTAAATGACACCGAGGCCGAACCTAATATTAGGTCATATACTAGTTTGGTGCATGATTAAGATGTGTCCCACAAAAACTGCCCAATCATCGGCCACGCGTGATAATTACTTCCTCTGTTCTTAAAAAATTGTAATATACACAGATTAAGGAATATAGTAATTAATACCTAACGAAAATACTATACTACTGTTATTAATTGTCTCAACCAATTATTCCCTTCTCAATGTTTCTTATTCAATTCGATCAATTACTTTTTATTCAACCAATTATTACTTGGATTATAGCATTGAAGTGAATAAGAATCATTGGGAAGGGAAAAAAACTTTAAATATGAGAAAACTTTAAATAGGGTAAAGTAGAAAAAAAATATCTAATGTGTATTGACAAACTCAAAACGACAATCTTTTTAGAACAAAAATTACTTCCTAAAACGACAATCTTTTAAGAACGGAGGGAGTAATATGCATCATATTTCCTACCATGATATACATGGAAGTGGTTAGTATGAAGTTTATTTTGGGGTAAGTTAGTTAATTGACTAATAGAATACTGACACGCAGGCGAGATTGTATGTGTGTCAGTATTCTATTGACCAATTGACCAATTTACAAAAAAATAACTTCATACTAACCGAATCTCATACACATACTCTCATTCTCCAGCGAACTTTAAGCAACGAATTAAAAATGAATCGATTATAGTAATTATTTTTTAAACTATAGCGATGGTTCGAACCATCTTCATAACTATGTCAACGATTTTGTATACTATAGTGACAAAAAAAATCGTCGCTATAACTGGTTCGTTTTTGATTCTTTGTTTAAGGTTAGTTGAAGAATGAAACCGCCTATATATATATATATATATATATATATATATATATATATATATATATATATATATATATATATATATATACTTCCTCCATCATAAAAATATGAACAAAATATATTTTCACACATTTAAAAAATAAAGCAAAAGAATAATTTTTTTAAAAAAATTATCTTTAGTGGACTAACAAAATTATATAAAGTTATAAGTACTTCTATTTTTTTATACTAATGAACCATATTAAATGACATATTTGTCCTTCACTATATATACTTAGCCAATACTTTTGAAAAAAATTATACTTTTAATAATTTTTTTTAAAGACGGGGGGAGTAGTATACGTTTGAGCAAAGAGTGAAACTATAGAAGAAATTTTCATAGATCACTACCTTAGACTCTCATTATTTGCCCGACATAAAAAACTCAGACATAGCTTACAAGTTCTCAAAATAAAATTTATTTAATACTAGTGTTTGCTGCATTTAAGGCTAAAATATTTCGTTTATGAGTTAAATACGTTGTTTATTGATAAACAAAATTTTAAAATGTATTTAAATTTCTAAACACACCAGACACTAAACTCACCAAAACTCCTCTAATCAAAAAAATACAAATACAAATACAATTTATCTAGAGAACTGATATTTTCACATAAAAAATTGATATTTCTACATGATTTTTCTCACATAAATTGTGAGTAGGTAGTACCTCTATGTGAGAGAAATTCATGTGAAAATATTATTTTAATATATAAAAATATCAATTTCCTTTACCTAAATCAATTTGATATAGATCGAATTTTACAAAATTAATTTAGACTGAGAAGTTAACCTTGGTGTGGAGACTAATTGATCACATAGGCAAATTAAAGTGGTTTGATTTCTTGGAAAGGTAAGGAACAAGTTAAAGAAACAATTAATAGTGGGGACAACAACATTAAGCATTTTGTTTTTATCAGGCTAGAAGCAAGTGGTGAAAGGTATGTTCCACTTTTTGGCTGCAACCTTTTTCTAGCACTTTGTTAGGCAAGTTTGGATCATACTACACGTGCTTATTACCTGGCCTACACAAGTGAAGATAGATTGATCGGGTCAGAATTTTTCATTAATCTATCGACTCGAGCGTCAAAGATTCAACATAAATTTTTAGTAGTCCATGAATTAAATATTACATGGAAAGACAATTTGCAAGCCAATTCCGAAATTAGAAAAAATTTTGTTTTCTAAAATATTAGGCAGATTATATTGTATTTTATTTAGGTAATTTAACATGATTCTACGGGGGTTTTGATTTATTTAGATTGCAAATCTAGATATTTCTATTAGGATAAAATTATGGCAACAAATTTAGGGTTTTTTATTACCATAATTAGTTTCTAATTGCTTTATAGAAATAGAAATCTTTATTCCCAATTGGTTTGTAATTCCTATTAGGATTATAATTTTTGCAACCTGTAAGACTCAAACTTTTATAAATAAAGATGAATTTTTTATAAATATCATTTTTGAATATTATGGAGTTAATTTGATATAATGTTATAGTTGTGGGTAATATTTATAAATTTTACAAAGTACGCAAGTTGTTATATAATATTCGATTGGTCGGGGAATATTCGTTTTAACAGAGAATATTCGTACAACGGCACAATCATTGGTGGACCCCACAACAGAATTATTGTCGGATTGATAAAATGACAAAAATATTTTATTAAAAATAACGGTGAAAGTTTTACCATTGATACTGTTGAACTACTCGGTAGTAAAAGTATAATAATACGTGTGGTTGCATAGTATCACACGGTATTGATTATTAATACTTATGTGAGAAGTCACTCAGTTTGATTCAATTATTGTCAGTTAATAATATGAATTATTTAGCGATAATGACGTTTTGTTTTATTCGTATTATTAACGTAATAAAACAGAAACATCTTTTTATATAAAACAGAATACTTTATTAAAGTTATTCTATAAATAGAATATATTATATTTTATTTAAAAGATTTTTCTTTAAATATGGACCGTCAGATTAAAGTAATCAATCTGGACCGTTCATGGATTAGTTACTATGCATTCCATTTTTCTATAAATAGCAGCTCATTCTTTCATTATTTCTTACGAATTCACTGAACTCTAGAGAGAGAGAAGAAAAGTATTATGCTACTTAACTACTTCCTTATTTCAGCTCTTCTTTAAAACGGTAAGGGGTGTTATTCTTTCTTATTCATGAAGAGAACTGTTGTTATTCCATTTCTTATTATTCTGTTGGAATAACCTGTATACACGGTCTACCCTATACTTGGTGACATTCTTCTATTATTCTGTTGGAACATCATGTCTGTGTATTTTACACTGGACCTGGTTCCGTCTTTATTATTATTCTGTTGGAACATCCTGTCTGTGTGTTTTACACCGGACCTGATTCCGTCTTTATTATTATTCTGTTGGAACATCCTGTCTGTGTGTTTTACACCGGACCTGGTTCCGTCTTTATTATTATTCTGTTGGAATATCCTGTTTGTGCGTTTTACGCCGGACCTGGTTCCATTATTTATTATTCTATTGGAATAACCTGTCTGTGCGGTCTATCGCATGCATGGTGATTTCTTTTGTTATTCCATTCTTTATTATACTCAGTTGGTTAAGTTTTGACTTCTATACTCCATGAAATTTGTGGAATATCCTTTATAATTGCGGTTCATCCAGTATCTTTTCATGAAAATATTCTTCTAAGCATTCTTGAATTTTACTCCACAAAACAGTATCATGTTGACAATTTGGACGTTGTTAATTCTTGGATAAATTAATTATTGAACTTGTTTTATTGAATTCTTATATCATTGTCATCATCCTCATGTTTATAAAATGTTGAAAGTCATCTGTGGCCTGTAGTGCATAGATGGACTTGGTATGATTATGACCAGGGATTATTCGGTATAATCATGACCGTAATGTTACAAATGATGTGGTAAAAGTTCCCATTGGCCCGTAGTGCATTGATGGACAGTTGTTGGCATGATCATGACCATTAATGAATACACGAATATCCTTGGCCGTAGTGCAGGGGTGATTCGATGATGTGAATTTTTTATTAAGCTGAGTCTCGCGATAACAGTGTTGAAAAACCTTTTAAATCATAGAAGATAGTAGATTTTATTTTCTACTTGACTCTTTTAATGGATTGCTTGTTCCGCTGCAGTTAAACTTGATGTTCGTTATATTTTATCAGTTTAACACTGTTGAAGGCTAATGATAATTTATTCTGCATTATCTTAGTCATAATATTTCTTACTGGGCTAGTTGAGCTCACCCTTTCTTTCACTGTTCTCTTCAGAAAATGAGAACGTAGCTGGGGCAAGTCGGGGAACGGAGTGATGGTCTGAATGATAGTATTAGTTAGTAGTCCTCACTATTCTGTGAAATAGTGTGGTAATAATTGTAATGAGGACTCCTTTTGAGTATGGATACTCTCTAGTAGATAATATTTGTATTCAAACTCACAGTTTATGTTTTATCGTATTGTACACGAAGTTGTATTAGTAAGTTGTATTTGTATTCTGTACTATGTATCTGACGACCCAAGATGGGTGATGTATACCTAATTTTGGGGGCGTCATAGTTGGTATCAGAGCTTAGGGATATGATCCCTGGCTAAGATGTGAGAATAGAACTAGGAGGGGAGAGACGGGAAATTCCTTCGCTAGTATGACCTACCTAAGTTTATTTGCATAGTATTTAATTGGTCGGTTATAATATAAGGATAATATATGACATATCAATTAACTTTTATTTTGTGACAATGTCTGAAAATGGCATCTGAGAATGTTGAGGATAGCAATGGAGCACAGGCGACTGTTGATTCACCACATATCAATAATCAGGATAATGTGCATCAGGAAGGTGACAATCCTCATGCAAACAACAACACTGACCAGATGATGAATGATGAAATGTTCAGAAACTTTATGCAGTTCATGCAACAGCAGGCGAGAGCGGCTCCTGTCCAAAATATAGGTGAAAACACTGAAAACTCTCAGACGGTCACCGCTAAACAGTTCAAGGAGCTGGGACCACCAGAGTTTAAGGGAGAGCCAAAAGCACTTATAGCGAAAACATGGATAAAGCAGATTATCAAGATATTTGATGTCTTGGGATGCTCCGAGGAGCAAAAGGTTCCCTTTGTCGCCTTTATGTTGCGAGGAGAGTCAGATTACTGGTGGGAATCAATTAAGCGTACTCAACCTGCCGCACTGAAGATGTCTTGGGAGAAGTTCCAAGAGCTGTTCAATGACAAATACTTTCTCGAAAGTGTTCGTCACATGAAGGAGGTGGAGTTCATCAAATTGGAGCAAAATAATATGATCGTGTCGTAGTATGAGGCTAAATTTGCTGAGTTATCCCGGTTTGCATCTCACTTGGTGGATAATGAAGAGCGAATGACGCGAATATTTTTGCGAGGTTTGAAACCTGAGATACGTCAACATCTTATTTCGCATAAACTGTGTTTGTATTCAGATGTTGTGAATAGGGCTCAGTTAGTGGAGCGCGATAACGAGTCAACGCAACCAAAAGAGAGCAGTCGGCAAAATGATAATACCAGTGAGAGCAGTCATCGAAGCGGTGACAACAAGCGTGGAGGGAATCAACAGGCCAGAAATGGTAACCACTTCGGTGGTAATCAGGGCCAAAACAATAAGAATGGTCATTTCAAGAAGAGGAGATTCAACAATGATGGAAAGACGTCAGCACAACCACCCGTTGTTAAGGAAGGAGAACGACCACCTATCATATGTTTCAAATGCGGAGGGGAGGGGCACATCAGTCCAAACTGTGCGATGCCGTCTAAAGCATGTTATAATTGTGGAAGAGAAGGTCATTTAGCTCGATTTTGTCGTTTAGCAAAAACAAGTTCAGCCAAGATGGAGACACCAAAGGCCGTCCCAGAAAAGTCAAAACTGGTAGTGCAAGGGAGAGCATTTGTTGTGACCTCCCAGAAAGCAAGGAACCCGAATGAGGTCATCACGGGTAAGCTTATCATAAACTCTAACGAAGTCTATACTTTATTTGATACCGGTTCTACCCATTCTTTTATTTCTCCTACTTGCGCTCATCGATTAAATTTGACTCCGGAGAAATTAGACTTTGATTTATCTGTTGAAACTCCATTGGGAGAAACATTCATTACATCCACGATTTATAAGTTTTGTTTGGTTCAAGTTGGTACCCACACATTACCTGTCGATCTGATTTCATTAAAAATACTTGCATTTGACGTGATTCTAGGGATTGATTGGTTAACTACTCATCATGCAAAAATTGATTATTTTCGTAAGGTTGTTAGCTTTTATATTCCTAATCGACCTATTATGCGAATTCAAGCACCCAAACCATTAAAATCAATCGCTGTTATCTCAAGCCATAAAGCTATTCGTTTATTGAAAAACGGATGTCAAGCTTTCTTAGCTCATGTCACGGATCTAAACAAAAATACGTCAGTTTTGAATGATATTTCTGTTGTTAATAAATTTCCTGACGTATTCCCTGAAGAACTTCCTGGCCTACCCCCAGAGCGTGAAATTGAATTTTGTATCGACCTTGAACCCGGTACAAAACCCATTTTCAAAGCCCCATATTGAATGGCTCCTATTGAACTTCAGGAGTTAAAGATCCAACTGCAGGAATTGTTAGACATTGGCTTTATTCGTCCTAGTACTTCCGCTTGGGGTGCTCCTGTGCTATTCGTGAAGAAGAAAGATGGAAGTATGCGACTTTGTATTGATTATCGGGAGTTGAATCATGTCACCATCAAAAACAGGTACCCATTGCCACGTATTGATGACCTGTTTGACCAGTTGCAAGGAGCACAATTCTTTTCAAAGATTGATCTTCGTTCTGGATATCATCAGCTGAAGGTTAGAACTGAGGATATTCCAAAGACGGCTTTCAGAACTCGGTACGGGCATTATGAATTCCTAGTCATGTCCTTTGGATTGACTAATACTCCAGCTGCCTTCGTGGATATGATGAACCGGGTATTCAAGGAATATTTGGATCACTTTGTGGTCGTCTTTATTGATGACATCCTTATTTATTTCAAAAGCAGTGAAGATCATGAGCAACACTTGAGGCTGGTACTCCAAAAGCTTCGTGAATTCAAACTTTATGCCAAGTTAAAGAAATGCGAGTTCTGGCTGGAGGAGGTAGCATTCCTTGGGCATGTAGTATCAAGTGTGGAATATCGGTTGACCCGGCAAAGATTGAAGCTATTCAAAGCTGGGAGCAACCTAAATCAGTGACCGAAGTACGTAGCTTTCTTGGTTAGCTAGTTATTATCGGAGATTCGTGGAAGGATTTTCTCGAATCGCTACTCCATTAACTCAGCTGACTCGGAAAGATACAAAGTTCTGTTGGAGCAAAGAATGTGAGCAGAGTTTTCAAGAACTCAAGAGGAGACTCATTTCAGCACCTGTTCTAACAATACCATCTGGCTCGGAGGGATTTGTCATCTACAGTGATGCTTCGAGCAAAGGGTTGGGATGCGTTCTCATGCAACATGAAAAAGTCATAGCCTATGCATCAAGACAACTCAAGGAATATGAGAAGAATTATCTTACTCATGATCTAGAGTTGGCAGCTGTTGTCTTTGCACTTAAAATTTGGAGGCATTACTTGTATGGGGAGAAGGTGGAGATCTTTACGGATTATAAAAGTCTCAAATATTTCTTCACTCAAAAGGAACTCAACATGCGACAACGACGTTGGCTTGAACTGTTAAAAGATTATGATCATACCATTCAATACCATCCTGAAAAAGCGAACGTGGTAGCTGACTACGAGTGCGATATTGTTAACACAAAGGCCCATTTTGTGTGACTCGCAAAGGATAAAGATAGAGTTAAAGACTCCAGGGACCCATGTGATGATGACGAATATACGAGTAGAACTAACTTTAATCGATAAAGTTAAAGCTGCTCAAGCTACATACCTGGAGCTGATGCGTATGAGGAAAAAAGTGCAAGAAGGTGCTATGCCGGAAGCAAGAATCGATGAAGAAGGAATACTTCGAGTCAAC
The DNA here is from genome assembly GCA_016801055.1 of Panax notoginseng. Lineage (NCBI taxonomy): Eukaryota > Viridiplantae > Streptophyta > Magnoliopsida > Apiales > Araliaceae > Panax > Panax notoginseng. The sequence continues at coordinate 220,740,017 of CM029012.1, read as the reverse complement.
TCCAAACTTTGTGTTCCTAACAACCCTGATTTAAATTATGAAATCATGATGGAGGCGCACAACACACCGTTTGCAATCCATCCTGGAAGTACCAAAATGTATCATGATCTTCGTCATACATTTTGGTGGAGCAATATGAAGAGAAAGATAGCGCTGTTTATCTCGAGGTGTTTAACTTGTCAACGAGTCAAAGCGGAGCATCATGTACCAAAAGGTCCATTGCAACCACTTGAAATTCCAAAATGGAAGTGGGAGCACATTATCATAGATTTCGTTACCGGTCTTCCTAGGGTTTCTTAAGGTATTGATGCGATTTGGGTCATTGTTGATAGATTGACCAAGTCTGCTCATTTCTTACCGATACGAGAACCTTATACACTTGAACGTCTTGCTCGTATGTACATAAATGAGATTATAAGACTGCATGGTATGCCAGTATCCATAGTTTCTGATCGAGACCCAAGATTCACTTCACGATTTTGGGTTAGTTTACGAAAAGCTATGGGCACAGATTTACGATTTAGTTCGGCATATCATCCTCAGACGGACGGACAATCAGAGATGACTATTCAAACTCTAGAAGATTTATTAAGACTCTGTGTCCTTGACTTCAAGGGAAGTTGGGACAAGTTCTTACCATTGGTGGAGTTTTCCTACAACAACAGTTATCAAGCAAGTATTGGCATGGCTCCATTCGAAGCATTGTATAGAAGAAAATGTCGTTCTCCAGTATGCTGGGATGAGGTGGGTGAAGCAACGTTGTTGGGACCGGAGTTGGTACGTATGACTACAGAAAAGATTCAAACGATCCGACAACGTATAAAAACCTCACAAGATCGACAAAAGAGTTATGCAGATCTTCATCGAAAGGACGTTGAATTTGATGTAGGAGATCATGTGTTCTTACGTGTTGCTCCATGGAAAGGAGTTACGAGATTTGGAAAGAGAGGAAAGCTCAATCCTCGATTTATCGGTCCATTTTTAATCCTCGATCGAGTAGGAACTGTGGCTTATAGACTCGCTTTACCGCTAAGTATGTCTCGTGTTCATAACGTTTTTCACATATCCATGTTATGCAAATATGTGAAAAACCCGAACCACATTATTGAGTTAGAACCGGACGAAATAGCGGAGGATTTGACGTATGAAGAAGTTGCTATTCAAATCTTGGATAAGAAGGAACATATTTTACGCTCCAAGGTTATACCTCAAGTCAAAGTTTTTTGGAGAAACCACGATGTTGAGGAAATGACTTGGGAGTTAGAATCTGAAATGAAATCAAGGTATCCTTACCTCTTCGACATACCAAGTATGTACCCTAATTTCGAGGGCAAAATTTCATAAGAAGGAGAGATTGTAAGACGTCAACTTTTATAAATAAAGATGAATTTTCTATAAATATCATTTTTGAATATTATGGAGTTAATTTGATATAATGTTATAGTTGTGGGTAATATTTATAAATTTTGCAAAGTACGCAAGTTGTTATATAATATTCGATTGGTCGGGAAATATTCGTTTTAACAGAGAATATTCGTACAACGGCACAATCATTGGTGGACCCCACAACGGAATTATTGTCGGATTGAGAAAACGACAAAAATATTTTATTAAAAATAACGGCGGAAGTTTTACCATTGATACTGTTGAACTACTCGGTAGTAAAAGTACAGTAATACGTGTGGTTGCATAGTAGCACACGGTATTGATTATTAATACTTATGTGAGAAGTCACTCAGTTTGATTCAATTATTGTCAGTTAATAATATGAATTATTTAGCGATAATGACGTTTTGTTTTATTCGTATTATTAACGTAATAAAATAGAAACATCTTTTTATGTAAAACAGAATACTTTATTAAAGTTATTCTATAAATAGAATATATTATATTTTATTTAAAAGATTTTTCTTTAAATATGGACCGTCAGATTAAAGTAATCAATCTGGACCGTTCATGGATTAGTTACTATGCATTCTATTTTTCTATAAATAGCAGCTCATTCCTTCATTATTTCTTACGAATTCACTGAACTCTAGAGAGAGAAACTGTAGAGAGAAACTATAGAGAGAGATAAGAAAAGTATTCTGCTACTTAACTACTTCCTTATTTCAGCTCTTCTTTAAAACGGTAAGGGGCGTTATTCTTTCTTATTCATGAAGAGAACTGTTGTTATTCCATTTCTTATTATTCTGTTGGAATAACCTGTATACGCGGTCTACCCTATACTTGGTGACATTCTTCTATTATTCTGTTGGAACATCCTGTCTGTGTGTTTTACACTGGACCTGGTTCCGTCTTTATTATTATTCTGTTGGAACATCCTGTATGTGTGTTTTACACTAGACCTGATTCCGTCTTTATTATTATTCTGTTGGAACATCCTGTCTGTGTGTTTTACACCGGATCTGGTTCCGTCTTTATTATTATTCTGTTGGAATATCCTGTCTGTGCGTTTTACGCCGGACCTGGTTCCATTATTTATTATTCTATTGGAATAACATGTCTGTGCGGTCTATCGCATGCATGATGATTTCTTTTGTTATTCCATTCTTTATTATACTCAGTTGGTTAAGTTTTGACTTCTATACTCCATGAAATTTGTGAAATATCCTTGATAATTGCGGTTCATCCAGTATCTTTTCATGAAAATATTCTTCTAAGCATTCTTGAATTTTACTCCACAAAGCAGTATCATGTTAACAATTTGGACGTTGTTAATTCTTGGATAAATTAATTCTTGAACTTGTTTTATTGAATTCTTATATCATTGTCATCATCCTCATGTTTATAAAATGTTGAAAGTCATCTATGGCCTGTAGTGCATAGATGGACTTGGTATGATTATGACCAGGGATTATTCGGTATAATCATGACTGTAATGTTACAAATGATGTGGTAAAAGTCCCCATTGGCCCGTAGTGCATTGATGGACAGTTGTTGGCATGATCATGACCATTAATGAATACACGAATATCCTTGGCCGTAGTGCAGGGGTGATTCGATGGTGTGGATTATTTTATTAAGCTGAGTCTCAGCGATAACAGTGTTAAAAAACCTTTTAAATCATAGAAGATAGTAGATTTTATTTTCTACTTGACTCTTTTAATGGATTGCTTGTTCCGCTGCAGTTAAACTTGATGTTCATTATATTTTATCAGTATAACACTGTTGAAGGCTAATGATAATTTATTCTGCATTATCTTAGTCATAATATTTCTTACTGGGCTAGTTGAGCTCACCCTTTCTTTCACTGTTCTCTTCAGGAAATGAGAACATAGCTGGGGCAAGTCGGAGAACGGAGTGATGGTCCGAATGATAGTATTAGTTAGTAGTCCTCACTATTCTATGTAATGGTGTGTTAATAAATGTAATGAGGACTCCTTTTGAGTATGAATACTCTCTAGAAGATAATATTTGTATTCAAACTCACAGTTTATGTTTTGTCGTATTGTACACGACAGTTGTATTAGTAAGTTATATTTGTATTCTGTATGTATCTGACGACCCAAGATGGGTGATGTATACCTAATTTTAGGGGCGTCACACAACCAGTATAAATAAGAGTTGTATCTATTGAAATTAAAAAACACATTATTCATTATTCAATATGTTTGTGAGGTTTATTCTCTTCTTTGGTTTTTTGAAGAATTCCTAAGTTAATTCCTTAGTTTTTATTTGAGATTCAACTTGACGTATCACACAACAATACATAGTTGTATGTAGCGTCTTCTACCCCATCAATCGTCTATTGTATTGAGATTACCGCTTCAATATAAGCGAGTGGTCAAGGTGTTGTTGGTGTCCATTTAACGCATATTTCTGAATGCGAGCAATTGTAGCAAGATTACCGTCTACATATAGGCGAGGGATTAAAGTGTTGCAAGCAATCCATCTTACAACTTTGCTAGAAACGATCGGGGCGACAACCACCTTATGCAAACGTATCGTGGAGTCTATCAACAAGGCTTTAGGAAATAGGATTTTGGGTCATGGGTCACCCATGAAGGAAGCATATTTGGAAAACTCAAATGATGTTTGATTGTATCTTAATACATCTTAACATTTTACCTCTTATTCACTAAGAGGTATAAAATTATTTAGTAATTTTTCCCCCCTTTAAATGCCTCTAAATCGTTAAGATATAAAATTAAATCTAAAATATTCATATTACCATCTAAACAAAAGTTGTCCTTTTTTTTTTATACCAAAATAACCTCTGAAATATTACAAAATCCCTCTTGCATGTATTCCTCTAATAAAATACACAATCTACAGCTATTGTCGGTAGACGGTTTCCCTAACTCTCTCCTCCCTTCTATCTCTCTTCCTTCCAAACACAGACTCAAAAGAGATTCAACCCAATTCCACAACCACCAACATCCATGGCTAGGCAGGGCTCGAACCCCACCAGCAGCAAAACCTAGGAAGCTCATGGTGCCTGATGGTGGTTTAGTAATGTCCTCCTCTCTCAACAGCGGACCCATCTTCTCCCTTTTTAATTTAAAAAAGCCACCGTCACCGTCACCGCCACCGCCACCGCCACCACTACCATAACATAATGAAGGAGGTATAATTATTTGCGCTGATTCAGATATTTTGAAAAAATTAATTAATAAACAATATTTCTTCATTCAGATACATTTTTAAACAGATGCTTTACATTATTTAGATGTTTTAACTCTTCATTTAATTTTATCAAACACAACCATACTCCATTAATTTCATAAAAATTAAGAAGATGAGTAAGTTTACATATTTCAATTTTTTTATCGTATCTGAAATTATCATAAATGATGTAACCTTAAATTAGACAAATGAACGATGACATAATTAATTATTAAAAATATATTCAACTAGTACAATAATATCACGTTATTTGACATAAAAATATGAGATCGCAAATATTATCATATGAAGATTATTGTTTTTGAGCCTAAGGGGATGCCTTTGTTCATCTAATGTCCTCACTCCTCATGGCACCAATGTCAAACTAGCCAACAAACAATTACAAGACAACCAAAATATTCTACAAGCTTTATTTTTTTGTTAAAAAAATATAAAAATATCTAAAACACAGATAGAAATATCACTTTCCAAGATATAAGGTAAAAGTGTGCAATTATTATTAGTTTGTCGAAAAGGCGGTGTATCACTAATAATTTCTTTTTTGGATGGATAGATTTTAATTCATTGCATATCTTTTGGCCTTTGGCAGAACCATATCTATTTTTATATATTTTTCACATGCTAATAATTTCAAAATAATGAAGTTGGTAGCTCAAAAACAACCAATTACGTTGTTGGGGTCAGAATTGGTATGCATGACTACGAAAAAGATTCAAATAATCCGGCAACGTATACAAACCTTACAATATCGACAAAATAGTTATGTTGATCTTCATCGAAGGGACGTGGAATTCAATGTTGAAGATCGTGTATTGTTACGTGTTGCTCCATGGAAAAGAGTTACGAGATTTGAAAAGAGAGAAAAGTTCAACCCTCGATTCATTGGTCCATTTGAAATCCTCGACCACGACCAATGTTGAAGATCATGTATTGTTACGTGTTGCTCCATGGAAAAGAGTTACAAGATTTGAAAAGAGAGAAAAGTTCAACCCTCGATTCATTGGTCCATTTGAAATCCTCGACCACGACCAAGTAAGAACTGTGGCCTATAGACTCGCCTTACCACCAAGTATCTCTCGTGTTCATAACGTTTTTCACATATCTATGTTACATAAATATGTGGAAGACCCAAACCACATTATTGAATTAGAACCAGATGAGATAGCGGAAGATTTAACGTATGAGGAGGTACATGTCAAGATCTTAGATAAGAAGGAGCAGATTCTAAGCTAAAAGGTTATACCTCAAGTCAAAGTTTTATGAAGAAACCATGATATTGAGGAAATGACCCAGGAGTCAGAATCTGAAATGAAAATAATGTATCCTCACCTCTTCGACATACCAGGTACGTACACCAATTTTGAAGATGAAATTTCATAAGGGAGGTTGTAAGACTCCAACTTTTTATGAATAAATATTTAATTTTTTTTAAATATTATTTTAAATAATAAGATATTTATTTGATAAAATGCTATAGTTATAGGTGATATTTGCAAATTTTACAAAGTAAGCAAGTTGTCATAAAATATTCGTTTGGTCGAGAAATATTCTTTTTGTCGAAAAATATTCGTACGACGACACAATCATTGGTGGACCCCACAACGGAATGACTGCCAGATATAGAAAGCGACAAAAATAACCTTTTCATAAAATAACGGCAAGACTTTTACCTTTAAACTGTTGAAATACCCGGTGATAAACGTACATCATATAATACTCATTGTTGCACAATAGCACACGATGTTGCACAGTATCTCTGATTATTGATGTTTACATAAGAAGTCACTCAGTTTCATTCAATAATTGCAACAGTAGTTGCTGCATAATTCATCATATTATTGATTCAATTATTGTCACAGTATCATCTGCACAATATTTTATATTATTAAATCAATAATTGTGATGATGCAGTTATTCATATTATTATTTGTATTGTTGACGATGTCTATAAAGTTCTGTCGAGGAAATGTGTAAGACCCTAATTTTTTATGAATAAACACTACAAGAAAAATGTTTATCAGCGACCGCATTTTAGCGACCGTGTATGGTCGCAGATAGGCATCAGCGACCGCCTCCGGTCGCTGATAGTCGTCGCATAAAATCTAGTCGCTGGGATGCACATCCGAGACCACATTAGCGACCGGCTTATTCGCGACCGATATTAGCGACCGAATGTATTACTTCGGTCGCAAAGCTGAGTCAGGATAGTCAATTGCCAATGCTGACATGGTCAACATGGCAGCGACTGCCATCAGCGACCGAATTCGGTCGCTGATACCCTCACATGTAAGCCGTCGCTAACAATTATCAGCGACCGCATGCGGTCGCTGATATGAAACAGAATGCAAACAAGATTTTTACTGTTCTGCAGAATTCCCAAAAATCTGTACCTGTTTTGTACATATTTTGTACCTGCTTTATCCCAACACACAATCACAACAATATAAACAGCATTCACAACAATATAAACATCCATCTCCACCAACATACACCAAACTAGTATTTAAACATTTAGAACCCAATATGAATTGAATAAATATAATAACATTTCAAAACTTGTTTAAGTAACATACAGACATTACAAAAATGAATATACAAGTACAAGCTTATACTAAAACTACAAAACTGATCTAAAGCAGGTACGTCATGCATCATCGCCTCCTTGATCACCCTGTAATTAATAAAATAATAAAATAAGTTACAAATATAGTAACTATGTTGATACTGATATATATTACGATAATATATACAACAAAGTGGTTTTATTCCTCGTCGCCATCCCCATGCTGTCCTGCTGCTGCTGTCGCTACTGCTTCAGCTAACTCCTCAGGATCGAGAGCCCCCAGATGCCCGCCCAGTATCTTTAAAAGATTTCGATCTCGACATATAGCTCTCACACAGTCAGCCGGAGCTTGAAAAGCTGGATGACTCGATGACTGTGAAGACTGGGTAGCAGAGCTGCCTGAGCCACTGAAGGATGGGCGTCGTCGTTGTCCTTGACCTTTAATGTAGTTCTTCTTCACAACAGACGCCCTCTCCCACAGCTCTTGATCAATAGTCGGACGTGAAGTGCCTTCAGGATAGCGCTCATTCAATAAACGCTTATAAGTATCCTGTCATCATGTTAACAATTAAATAGTTAAAAATAAATTCTGTAAGCATTGATAAACAAGATCAAGTTGTTAAAACTTATTACCGCTATCTGGATAGCATCAGGCAGACCATCACGGGTGGCCACGTACATATCCAGCCAATGGATAGGTGTACCTTGAGATTGAGACTCCTATACAAAAAATAGCACAATATTACTAAGTAAAAATGTGATATATTTTCTAGAATTCATGATTGTAAATATATTAAAACATGTAAATACGTACCCTGGCAGTGATATGCTGCCACTGTGAAATACTGCCGCCCTTGTATGTCCCTTTAGCCTTTTCGCCATCGGGTACACCTGAGGATCTGTTGGTGGAGGCAGTCTTTCGTCTTTTCACCCAACTCTCAGCTCTCCATTGGGCACACATCTCAGCCCATATGGACTGGGTGCACCACCAGGGGCTATGCTCGTGCATATGATCCTCTCCCTGGCCTGGATGGTCGATCTCGGCATTGTGAAGGGCTTTTTATCTTTCTTTGTTCAAATTGTCTTTGGTGCAGACCGCACACTTCTGCCAGAATAATGTCTGTATCACTGAAACCTGTGCATCCTCCCATCTATATCGTTTCTGCAAATAAAACAACAATAATAACATTACTAAACAATTATCCTTTGAATATTATATTATATGTCATAATTAAAAAAAACATACCTGAAATTCAGCCCAAACAGCATCCTTGTGGGCGATAGGTGTGCTCGCCCACGTAATCACATGTGTAGGCCAATTCTGTAAACACAGCTGTGATATGCACTTTACGATCTTATTATCTGAAAAATCACTATAATAAACAACAATTTACATCAGCGATAAATAAATATATTAAAGCAATTTACATCTTAAATGCTTATATATAAATGATATATGCGGGACGTACGTGCCATTCGGAGGAGGGCGAATCTGAATAAGAATCCGATCATTTAGAATAGTAGGGGCCTTGGGCACATGATTAGGCTGTTTCATACACATCCAAGGACGCAAGTTGTACGGAGTAACAATCACAGGCCAACATGAGTACGGAACAGCTGAGTGGCCAAACGGATTGAAACCATCGGTGGACAATCCAAGCCTCACATTTCTAGGTTCTAATGCAAACCCAGGATGTGGTAAGTTGAAATCTTTCCAAGCCTGCCCATCTGCGGGATGATTTAGTTCTCTATCTTTAGCTGGAGATTTCGCATGCCAACTCATATGTTCAGCTGTTCTTGAAGACATGTACAATCTTTTAAGCCTATGTGTTATTGGAAAATACCTTAGAATCTTAAACGGTATACTCGATTTTTTTGTAGTCACACCCTCTTTATTAGGCCTAAACCGATCATGACTACAAAACGTGCACCTTGTCATCTGTTCATTTTCCTTATAAAATAACATGCAATCGTTGGGACATGCATCGATCTTTTGGTATCCAAGACCCAACTTCTTCACCATTTTTTTACAAAAGTAATAATTACCAGGCAATTTCTCACCGTTAGGCAACATACTCTTAATGGCCTTCAAGACCGACTCAAAACACTCATGGCTCATGTTGTGATCAGCCTTGATGTTAAGTAATGTCACCACTACAGATAATGTAGTGTGTTTGGTGCAACCATGCCACAATGGCTCGCTACCCTCGTCTAACAAATTAAAAAAGTCTTTGGCATCAGAATTCATAGGTTGCTCTCTGCCTTGTTCCCAATCAAAATCTGGCCCTGCAATATCATGAACCATTTCATTCATACGATGAGTACTACTGCCCAAATTTTGTACTTGTGTGATGCCACCATCTCTTCTCTGCCCATGTGCCCACCAACATTCTTCGTAATTTCTCATGAACCCAGAAACAAGTAAATGATAGTTTATCATGTCTCTGTCCATATAATTTATATTCTTACACTTTAAACATGGACATCGTATCTGCGACTTACCATTCATACATTCCGGGTGACTATACGCATACTCCAAAAACACTTGGCAACCAGCTCTAAATTCAGCTGTAGCACCTATCTGGGCACTTGACTTTCATTGTGCCATCCAACTACGGTCTGAATAGAGGTCCATGATTCCACGGTACCTTCTACAGACAACATGAGCTTATTAATCATATGACTTGAGCAAACTTGTAAGCATATGATTAACATTTCAGCATACTTGTAAGCATATGACTTGAACATACTTGTAACCATATGAATACGTAAGGTATGAGAAACTTCACGCCAAGAATTGAATAGTCCATCTAAGCCCTCGGCTAACATGTTTTAAGATTATACCCCTCACGGTCCCTTTCTATAATCTTTTATGTTTTGGGATAGTCACAATTTGTCGGTGAAATTTATAGCTTCTATAACATTTTGTAGCTTTATTCTTGTGGCCTCGCGGCCCCAAACCCAGCCCATCAGCTCCAACATCCCCTTAATAGGCTCTAGTGGATCACCAATAGGCTCGTTAATACTATAAATGTTCGCAACAATAGCGACCAATAAAAAAATTTCGCTAGAGTCTCCCCTATAATAAGGACTAGCCACATGCACGACGGCATGTATATAAAGTCATTTTTAGGCACCCAAGACACAAACCAAGAGTCCACATATACGATCTTGCATAAGTATAAGTAATGTGAAGATATACAACAAAATCTTATTTAAAATTATTACAAATTTGAGGACAAATTTAAGTATACATTGTTTTGTTCCATGTTTGTCTATAATTTTGTTGGATGCTTAGTAGTCTGACTCGTCGAGGGTTCGATCTTTGGTTCAAATTTTAACTATATTTTTTAATTCTAATTTTAAATTTGGAGTTCATGAGTCGTCATTGGGTACTTAATTAATTTTGCATGCCGTGAATAATAATTGAGAATTAAAATCAAGGAAGAATTCCAGGAATTGCATATACCTATTTATTATTCCAAACAAATACTATGAGAAAACCAAAAAGAAATAAAGAAAGAAAATGGGAGACACATGAGGAACTAGGAACATCCTGCGTGACAGGACAACCCATTTCCAAACCCGTGATATTCACAGAGTGTCACAGTTATATAAATCACACACACACACACACACACACACACACACACACACACACACACACACACACACACACACACACACATATATATATATATATATATATATATATATATATATATATATATATTTAAAACTAAATAAGCATGTCTTAAAATAAAATTAGAAATTAATTGGAATCTTTTGCATTGAAAAGAAGAGCAACCTCAAAAAGAAATAAAGCATCTCTCATTTGATATGGTATGAAACTACAAATATCACACAAACAAACAATGAATCGTAACAATTTGGAATTAATTTGTAAAAAGCATCCTGCAAAATTAAATGGGTCATTTATCAAGAATTCAATAACAAAAAGTTCCTCAATCAATCAATGGGTACTTGTACAAATATCCCCAAAACCCAAAGAAATAAACTTTATAATCAAACTGTGATTAATTAGAGCAACCACAGTTCATATCTAAGTCAAACAAACCAAAAGTTTAAGCACCAATAATAACAAAAATGAAAAAAAAAGTTAGGGTTTGTCTAACAACAAATTACCTTTGTAGAGGTGGCGGCAGGTGGGCGGCATGTGGGCAGCGCGAACTTCTTCTCTTTCTTCTCTTCTCCCCCCTTTCTCCCTCTTCTCTCTATTTCGGACCTCCCTCTTCTCTTTTCCCTTCTGTGTTCTGTGTCGAGCTAACTGGCTACTGATTTCATTTAGTAAGATCAGCGACCGCTATCTGCGACCACTTGCGGTCGCTACATTTTAATGACATGGACTTATCAGCGACCGAATGCGGTCGCTGATTATAATTGGTCGCAAAAAAGTACGCGCCAACATTTCGTGCCAATTTTTACGAGGCAAATTTGTTCTAGCGACCACTCAGCGACCGTATGCGGTCGCTGATATTAACTAGCGACGAGCTTAAAATGTGGTCGCTATTACTATTATCAGCGACCAGATTTGCGGTCGCTGATAATATTGGTCGCTGATAGGCATTTTTCTTGTAGTGAAAGATTTAATTTCGTTAAATATTATTTTTGAATAATATGGTGTTGATTTGATATAATGTTGTAGTTATGGGTGAAATGTATAAATTTTGTAAAGTAAGCAAGTGGTCATAAAATATTCGTTTTGTTAGAAAATATTCGTTTTAGTCGGGAGATATTCTTTTTATCGGGAATATCCGTACGACGGTGCAATCATTAGTGGACCACATAATGGAATAACTGTTGGATATAGAAAGCGACATAAATAACATTTTTATAAAAATATCGACAACACTTTTACAGTTAAAACTGTTGAAATACTCGGTGATAAAAGTACAGTAATACGTGTGGTTTCACAGTGACACATGGTATTGCACAGTATTTCTAATTATTGATTCTTACGTAAAAATTCACTCAATAATTGATACAGTAAAGTTGCACTATCTTTCATATTATTGGTGCAATAATTGTTACAGTGATAATTGAATAGTATTTTATATTATTGATTCAATAATTGTCACGACACAATAACTTATATTATTGAAATGATATTATTAGATAGCATTATTGATAATGTCTGAAAAGTTCTATCGAGGAAAGGGGTTAGGTTATATAATTGGGCGCCAGTAAAGAGAAATCTTTATCGAAAAGCCCCCTCTTTCCTCTAAACGATCTGGTTGTCAATATTGTGATCCTATAATATTAATTAGGAATAATTATTGAACGATTGAAGAGTTATAAATAATTGATGAATAAATAAAAATTATTGATAAATATGATAAATAAATATTTGTTTAATTTGATATAAATGGAGGAATTTTAGCATGAGTTATTGTTGAAAGTTTGCCGTATTAATTTTTTTGTGAAATCATAATTATCTTCTCTGATAAAATATTCATTAAGATATATTATTATAATATATTATAATAGTATAATTTTATAAATTATAATTGTTTAAATAGTAAAACATGTGAAATAAATGAGGGAGTCCTAATTTTGAATTTGAATTCTCATTTTCAAAAGGTGTGTGCTGCATTATTTTCAAGAAATCATGTGCGTATAAATTTTGTCAGAAGTGGTGTTCTACCACTTTCCTTTAAATAGGCTGTTTAGTTAAACAATGAAACTCACATCAGAATCAAAAAAATTTCTCTCTATAATTTTGATCTTATTTCTTGTGAGTATAAAATGATACTTTGAGTGTAGCTTTTTGTGCAAGATTTTCTCATAATAATATCCGATATTCCAGTCAAATTTAGTTTCTACTAAGGTAAAGGATATTATTTTTTTTTTCGTAAAGGAGGTTATTTTCTTTTAATACTTATAAATGATATTATTTCCTTCTATATTCGTAAGGGATATCATTTTCTTTCATACTCCATATTACGTAAGCGATATTGTTTCATCCTGTATTCTTAAATTTAAACTTATTATGGTAAGTATTGCTTCTATAATTCCTGAAATGATTACAAATTTTGCTCCATCTAATATCATTTTACTGGAATATTGGTATGAACTTTCTTATTAAATATGAAACTTTTCATGTACGGGTACTGTTCACGGGCACTGTTCATACAATACTGTTCATACATATGATACTATTCACGGGTACTGTTCACAATTTTTTTTCCAAGTTATCTGTTGTGACCCTTATTCTTGAAATTGAATCCATGTTATGGTCTCACCTGATTCATTCTTATTATCATTATCATAATTTTCAGACTTAAATTATATTGAAAGTTATCTTTGGCCCGTAGTGCAAAGATGAACTGTTGATTGATGAATATCTTTGGCCCGTAGTGCAAAGATGAACTGTTGATTGATGAATATCTTTGGCCCGTAGTGCAAAGATGAACTGTTGATTGATGAATATCTTTGGCCCGTAGTGCAAAGATGGACAGGTGTTTGGCATGATCATGACCACCGGTGATACAAAAGATTATCTTTAACCCGTAGTGCATAGATAATTCGTTGATTAAAAATAAATATTGATTGGTGTTACAGGGATAAAATATTGATGATAGACTTTAAAATCGTGAAAGATAGTAGACATCATGCTCTACTTAACTCTTCTAATGGATTGTTGTTTCCTCTGTAGTTGTAGATCTAAAACTTGTTGTCTATTATATTCTATTAGATTTTTGCCTGTTGAGAATTAAGGATAATTTATTCTGTATTATCTTAGTAATAATATTCTTTACTAGGCTAGTTGAGCTCATCTTTTTCCTTTTTACTCTATTTTTCTTTTTAGGAGGCGAGAATATAGTTGGGACTAGTCGGGGTGGGGAGTGATGGTTCAAGAAAGTTATTATAACAGTCCTCACTATTTTGTAAAATAATGTATCAATAATTGTAATGAGGACTTTATTTGAGTTTGGATATTGTCTACAAGATAATATTTGTATTAAGACTCACAACATATATGTTATCGTATTCTGCACGATAGTTGTATTAATGAAGTTTGTATTTAGTTTCTGTACCATGTATTTGACGACTTAGAATGGGTTGTGGGACCTATTAATTTTGGGGGTGTCACAAAAGGGGTTAGGTTATTTAATTACGCGCTAATAGGAGAAATTCTTATCGAAAAGCCTTCTCTTTATTGGGAATGATCTCGTTGTCAATATTGTGAGTTATAATATTAATGATGAATAATTGTTGAAAGATTAAAAATGTGTTTATTGAAGACAAGTGATTTGTGGTAAATATTTATTCAATTTTTGATATAAATAGAGGGGTTTGTCATGAAGTACTTGTTGCAAGTTTGGCTTATTACATGGACCTTCACTTGATCATTTTTTAAAATCGCCGGTAGAAAGTTGTCTCAGTTTTATTTTATTATTATTATAATAGTAATAAAACAGGAATTTTTTATATAAAACAGAATACTTTTTATAATATATATAAATTTATTTATTTTATTATATTATAATTAGAATATATTATATTATATATAAAGTTTTTGTTTTATTAGAATATTTTATTGCACAGTGATGAATACTAAAAAATCAGAAAAATCATTCGAATTTGTCTGTGAAAAAATTTATGGCAAAACTATGTTTTTGACCACTAAACTTTGCACGTTTTACTTAATATATCATTGAACTTTTAATTTTTTAGATTACATCATTAAACTAATTAAAATTTTACAATTGGGTCATTCCGTCCAAAATAGTTGACAGACGTTAAAGTGGCGCTGACGTGGCGCTGACATGGCGCTGAAGTGGCAAAAAAATAAAAAAAATTGCTTATGTGGCAAAAAAAATCAAAAACAGATTTTTTAAAAAAAAAATTAATATTTTAAAGTTTTAAAAATAATAAAAACATAATAAAATACAAAAAAAATAATTTTTTTTAAAAAAAACAGATTTTTTTAAAAATATATATTTTTTAAAAACAGATTTTTTTTAAAAAAAGATTTTCTTAAAAAATAGAATCTTATAAAAAATATATTTTTTAAAAAAATAGATTTTTTTTAAAAAAGAATTCTATAAAAAATGAATTTTTTTTAAAACAGATTTTTTTAAAAAAAATATTTTTTTTGAAAAAACAGCTTTTTTTAAAAACAGTTTTTTTAAAAAAAAGCGCCTTTTTTTAAAAAATATAATTTTTTTAAAAACCTATTTTTAAAAAAACTCCGTTTTAAAAAAAAAAAAATTTTTGAAAAGATGTTTTAAAAAAATTCTATTTTTTTTAAAAAAATCTATTTTTTAAGAAAATCTATTTTTTTAAAAAGTCCCGTTTTTTTACAAATTATATTTTTTTAAAAAAATATTTTTTAAAAAAATTTATAATTTTTTACAAAAATCTGTTATTTTAAAAAAATTTATTTCTTTGAAAAAACTGTTTTTTTAAAAAGTCCCGTTTTTTTACATATTCTATTTTTTTAAAAAAAGTTGTTTTCAAAAAAAAACTTTTGTTAAAAAAAGCTGTTTTTTAAAAAATTTATATTCTTTACACAAAAAGATTTATTTTAAAAAAAAGTTTTTAAAAAAAATTCTATTTTTTTTAAAAAAAGTTGTTTTTCAAAAAAAGTATGTTTTTTTAAGAATTCTATTTTTTAAACAAATCTGTTTTTTAAAAAAAAATTGTTTTTTAAAAAAAAATTAAAAATATCTATTTTTTTAAAAAAAAAAATTTAAAAAAATTCGTGTTTTAAAAAAAATTATTTTTTATAGAATTCTATTTTTTTTAAAAAAAATATTTTTAAAAAAATCTGTTTTTTTTTAAAAAAAAAATTTATTTTTCTTGTATTTTATTATGTTTTTGTTATTTTTAAAACTTTAAAATGTTAATTTTTTTTTAAAAATCTATTTTTGATTTTTTTGCCACATAAGCATTTTTTTTAATTTTTTTGCCACATCTGCGCCATGTCAGCGCCACTTTAACGTCTGTCAACTATTTTGGACGGAATGACCCATTTGTAAATTTTTAATTAGTTTAATGATGTAATCTAAAAAATTAAAAGTTTAATGGTGTATTAAGAAAAACGTGTCAAGTTTAGTGGTGAAAAACATAGTTTTGCCAAAAATTTATGTTCATCCGTGATTATTTTCTTAAATAGTGCACTGCCATTCTCCTATAAATAGGTTACTTAGTTAAGAAATGAAAATCACACCAGAATTAGAGAATTCTTCTTCTATAATATTGTACGTATTTCTTTCTAGTATAAGAATAGTTTGAGTGTTACTAATAATGCAAGATTTTCTCAAGAATATATTCGCTATACCAGTCAGATTTAGTCTCCTACTAAGGTAAGTGATATTATTTTTATTCAATATTCGTAAGGAATATTATTTTCTTCCATACTCTATAGTATGTAAGTGATATTATTTTGTTTCAAATTCCTAAATCTACATTTACTTTGATAAGTATTGCTTCTATAATCCTTGAAATTAGTAGAATATCTTTGAGTTTTGCGCTTCATCTAGTATCGTTTCACTGAAATATTTATCTGAACCTTCTTGTTAAATTTTAATATTTTCATTCGGGGTACTATTCACGGAGTATTATTCACTCGGGGTACTATTCACGATAAAATTAGTTTTTTTCTGTCTAAATTATTTTTGATACATGAATATCATTCTTGAATTTTACTCAACAATTAATCATCACGTTGACAATTTGGATATTTTTGAACTCTGGATAAATTGAATTATAAATCTCTAATATTTATCCTTCATCTCACTTGATTGATTCTTTATATCATTGGCATCATCCTCATGCTTATATTATGCTGAAAGTCATCTTTGGTCCGTAGTGCAAAGATGGACTGTTGATTGGTATGATTATGACTAGGAATTGTGTATTGATATAATCATAACCTTTAATATTACAGATAAGATTTGTGGTGAAAGTCCTCTTTGGCCCGTAGTGCATAGATGGACAGGTGTTTGGCATGATCATGACCACTGACGATGTTAACGATTATCTTTAGCCCGTGGTGCATAGATAATTCGTTGATTGGAAATAATTATTGATTGATGTTACATGGATAAAATATTGATGATGAACTTTTAAATCATAGAAGATAGTAAACATCATGCTCAACTTGACTCTTCTAATGGATTGTTATTTCCACTGCAGTTGTTGATCTAAAAATTCTTGTCTATTGTATTCTATCAGACTTTTCCCTGTTGAGGACTAAGGATAATTTGTTCTACATTATCTTAGTTATAATATTCTTTACTGGGCTAATTGAGCTCACCCTTTTCTTTTTGGTTCCATTGTTCTTCTTAGGAGGCGAGAATGTAGCTGGGACTAGTCGGGGAGTGGACTAATGGTCCAAGATGGTTATTATAGTAGTCCTCACTATTTTATAAAATATTATGATAATAATTATAATGAGAACTTATTTTGAGTTTAGATATTGTCTACTATACAATATTTGTATTGAAACTCACAATTTATATTTTTTTCGTATTTTACACGATAATTAATAGTTGTATAAATGAAGTTGTATTTGAATTCTGTACCATATATTTGACGACTTAGAATAGGTTGTGTAGACCTATTTTGAGGATGCCACATAATATATATAACTAGAACTGGTAGAGGGGTTTCTGAGCACGGACATGAGGGTTGATCACCCTGGCCGACCTCCTAATTATGAGGGCCCTAAATTTCATATATATATATATATATATATATATATATATATATATATATATATATATGAAATTAAAAATATAAATAAATAATGATATAGGTATACTAAAGTAATTTTCAAAACTCGATAAATTTTTAAGGACTCAACTATGCCAACTTTAATATATTGTTGAAGCCCAAACTAAACCAATTTAAAAAAAAGTTGTTAACATACGCGGCTATGCCTATTACTTTCCTTCCTTTCCCAAACCTTTGTAGACATCTATTTTGTAATACCCCAAATTTTATGAAATAAAAGTATTCAATTTTTCTATTTAGTAAATGGTTAAATTGATAAAAAGTTAAAGTTAAGGGTGATATATGAATATTTTTCAAAATAAGCAAGTGGTTATAAAATAATCATTGTTGTTGGGGAATATTCGTTTGGTCGTGGAATATTCTTTCTGTCGGAGAATATTCGTACGATGGCACAGCTATTTGTGGGCCCCGTAACGAATAACTGTCGGATAAAGAAAATGACAAATTTGAGTTTTTATAAATAACGGCGTAGTTGTTACCGTTAATACTGTTGGAATACCCGGTGGTTAAAATACAGTAGCACACGGTATTGCACCAATTATTGATTCTTACGTAAGAAGGCACTACTCAATAATTGTTACAGTAGTTACTGTTCAATATTTTATTTTATTGATTCAATAATTGTTGCGTTGACATTTTATATTATTGTTGTTTCAATAATTGTTACTGCACAGTAATTCCTATAATCAGATCAATAATTCATATTATTTGAGTAATATTATTAGATAACATTATTGACAATGTCTAGAAAGTTCTATCTAAGGAGAGGTTTGGTCATCTAATTGCGCGCCAGTAAGGAGAAATCCTTATTGGAAAGCCCCCTCTTTCCTGGGAACGGCCTGGTTGTCATAAATGTGATTCTGTAATATTATTTGTGAATAATTAATTATTGATTCATATGATAAGAAAATATTTATTTTATGTGGATAAATGAGGGATATATTTTTGTGGTTAAAAATGAAGGAGTTAAGGTTGAGGTGTTTTATCAGTATTTTTGTCGGAATGGAGGTATTAAAAATTAGGATTTTTGAGATATTTTGCGGGGGTTATAATTTTTAATCCGACCGTTGTGTCGTGGTAATTTTTGGATATGTTATACATATATAAGTTGAGTATATGTCCACAAATTTTGAACCGTTAAAAATGAACGTATGATTTATTATGAATTTTACAAGATGACTGGTTCAGAAATTGTTGAATTTTCGGAGTTTATCATTTTGATGGAAAATTCTAGAATTGGTGGGCCCCACTTGTGGTTGGTGAAGAAATATGCTGAATTATATTTCAAATGTGGTGGGTGGGAATAGTAGCAAGTAAAGTCATTAGGTTGCAGGTCAAGCCTACTAAAATTTTCTTATAAATAGAGGGCTAAGTTAGAATTGAAAATCACATCAGAAACAAGTTTTCTCTCTTTCTCTCTCTATATTATGAAGCATATTTTGTGAGTATTTAGATACTTTGAGAGTTGTTATTCAGTGCAAGTTTTCTTCGGCTTTGCATACCGATCAGAAGTACTGCTCTTTTGAGGTAAGGGATAGTAAGGGATAGTAAGGGATTTTAAGGGTTGTTATGTTTTTCAGTTTCGTAATTTTTCTGACCTTCAGAAAATTCTGGAAAAATCTGAAATAATTATTTGATGAGTTTTATTGATTGTGTCCAAAAATGGTGATTTTTTTGATGTATAGATTAAGAGTTATGAATTTTACGGGAAAAGACTATTTTAAAAGTAACCGGTTATGAGTCCTTGTGGTTAACTCCGAAATTGATGAAATTTTTATTGGAAGTATATCTATATAATATCAGTATACTCTATAAATTTCAGAATTTTTGGATAAAAGTACAATTTATGATAAATGTCTAAATATTCGGTGGTTTTGGCCATATGAAAAATAGTTAATGACTTTTAAAAATTCTGAGAAAAATATATGTTCACTATGGGACTATATTATGCTAAATCTCAGAAAAGAAATATTTTTGGAACTAATTTAGTATTTTTCATGAAAATAGTCTAGTTATGAGTAAATGAATTAAATATGTTTTGTGAAGTAAGAAAATAGGATTCTATGACTTTGAGAATCCTATATGAGGTATATACAGATTTTTGATGAGGGTTTTGATTATTGGTGATAAAATCTTATGAGTTTGATATTTTAGAATGATTAAATGCATTATTTAGTAAAGTGTAAACAATTTAAATAAATTATTTATAAGCTTAAGAAATATTATTCTTTCAATATCATTATACCGAAATACTGGTATGGATTTTATTGTAGAATTTCTACCTTTTTGGTGTCGGGTTTACTATTTATGAGTTACTATTCACGAGTTACTATTCATGAGTTACTATTCACGAGTTACTATTCACGATAAAATTGGTTTCTTTTTCTAACCAATTTATAGTTGATTTATGAATATTACTCTTGAGATTAAATCTATATTTTGATCATATTGTTTTTATTCTCATATATAACATTTTTATAACCCTGATGTTGAAATTTTCTTTCACTTGAGTGTAAAGATGGGTAGATTGTTGGTATGATCATGACTATGGGTTCTCTTTGGCCAGTAGTGCAAAGTTGAATTATTGACTGGTATGATCATGACCATTGAATTTATAACGGAATATCTTTAGCTTAAGTGTAAAGGTGAATTGATCAACATGGTTATAATTATTGTTTATATAATTCTGAAATGATTATATATTTCTTTGAGATATTAATATATTTGGCCTATAGTGCAAATATGAACTGTTGAAGAATGTCTTTGGCCTGTAGTGCAAAGATGAATTATTGATGAATATCTTTGGCATGTAGTACAAAGATGAACTGTTGACGAATATCGTTGGCCTGTAGTGCAAAGATGAATTTATTAATATGATTATGAACAGGAACTGTGATTTGGTATAACCATGATCTTTGATGTTTCAGGTAAAGACATGTGAAGAAAATTATCTTCGTCCTGGATGTGAAGAGGAATTTAGAATTACAATTATGATTATGAGTTATTCATATAATTGTGAAAAGGAACTGTTGATTAATGTTACAGGGATAAAACATTATTGGTGGACTTTTAATGTGGAGAAGATAATAGACTTTATAGTCTATTTGACTCTTCTAATGGATTGCTCGTTCCGCTGCAACTATGGTTGAAATTTTTATCATTTACCATATGTTCTAAATCTCTGAATTATTATTGATGAAGGCTATTGATAATTTAATTATCTTTAGTCATGATATTCTTTACTGAGCTAGTTGTGCTCACCCTTTTGCTTCACAATTCCTTTCAGGTAATAAGAATGTAGCTAGGTCGAGCGAGGGTAACGGAAAAATAGAACGGTGGTCTCTAGCTGTGGATGTTCTCCCGAAGCAGTATAGAAAAGTTCATTTAGTAGTTTTATTTGGTGAATCCAATAGGGTAAGGTGTACCCAACGTTGGAAGGGTGGTTTGCCACTATCATACAAGATGTCTAACGACATACAACCTCGTGTCATCATAAGACAGGGATGTGCTCATCCACTTGCTGAGTATATATACGAGCACTACCTATATAATCTTGGTGTTTGTTTGAAGTATAATTCTCAATTAGAGACAGTAGAGATAATGATATGTCAAGAGAAGACTCACCATTGGGAAGAACATAATAGTAATCTTCTCGTTTTTCTTTGGGGTCTATTGGGTCAACCAAGAATAATTCTGTGGCCATATGATATCTATCATAACCTAGACGCATGGCCTCCCATGTACGAAGGTTTCTTTGTGCACTTCCCAAATATTCTAATTTCTAAAATAATTTTTGACTATACCTTTACGTAAGGTGTCATTGTGAGGTGCTGTCCACGGTTGGGATATGAGTCACATTTGGTATATATTTGTATCAAAACTCACAGCATATGTGTTGTTGTATTTTGCACGACAATTATTGTAATAAAGTTATAGTCGTTTTCTGTACCATGTATTTGGCGACTCAAAATGGGTTGGGTGGAATGGACCTGTTTTGGGGTCGTTACATATTTTCTTTCTTTTTTCTTCTCTCCTTCTCAATCTGCCTTCAACTCTTTAAGTACCTCCTAAATTCCCCAGTTCTTGAAGAAGATAAAAGACTAAGAGGTAATTTAATTGATGATTGATGAGTTTTTTTTACCTATTAGTTTATATTATAACATAAATTATATGTGTTAATTTGGCTATTTTTAATTTTATGAGTTCCAAATCCTAGTTATAATATTTTTTTTAATTTATAATAGCATATTTGCATTGAAGGCATGAAAGAGTTTGGTTAAAGTTTGGATTTGAAGTTGAAACTTGAAGACTGCTTGTGTGTTGTTTGATTTTAGCTTCAATTTGGTTTTGTATTTTTGGTGTAAAGATGTTCACGACAATCTAGGAGTTTTTTGAAAAGAAATAAGAGAAAAAGAATAGAACAACTCACTCATGTGCATCGAGAATGATATGTTGGACAAGCTAGCTTAATTTTGAACATTTGATTGAAGATTTTGCCTTTAGAAATACTAGAAGAAGAATCTTTCAATGAATGAATGTATTTTCATATATTTTGTTGTAGTCGAACTATTATGTTTTAAGCACCGGAAATGCACTTTTTTGGATACAAACTTGTACTTTTTACTTATTTATTTTTATTATTTTTGTGAAGACAATATTTCGAAAAAAGTATCGTTTTTATTTTTCGCCCTAAGCCCCAAAATCTCAGGAACGACCCTGCTCAGTGGTTGTGAAGCTTGTAATCGTCATGGGAACAAAAACTGGTATTATCTTGCTTTATTTATGGGAATAGGGAATTATTATGGGAATAAAAGAGCTGAAATTATATGAATTCAGTATTATCAAATGTGAAATTATAAAATAAAAATTATGCACAGCCTGGTGTTAGATTGAGTGCATTTTTGGCTATTATCATTTTTGGCTATATTAAAAAAATCTATAAACTGGAATAAACCAACCAAAACCACTTATTGCTTAAATTAAGTTAGCAATTTATAAATAAAAAACAGAGACAAAGGGATTAATTATATAACGCTCTCTCCGTTTCAAAATAAAATATTCTTATTTGTTGTTTCATAGTTGTATTTAATGAGTTAATATTATTTTGAACTTAAAAATGTTACAAATTGACTTTTAAAAGTTATTAATGATCTTGTAATTTAAAACGGAGGTAGTATCTATCTACCTCTCATCATTCAAAAAAAAAATTAAGAATGTAAAATAAGGTCTAGTTGGACCTTGTTTAAGGTTTATGCAACTTGGCCAAAACCTATTCTACATTAATTGAAATTCTTTTCAAAACTTCCTCCAAATTATCGCTGGTGTGTACAACAGAATGAGTTAGGGTTTCCTTTTAAGTTGTCTATCAACCAACCAAATAAAATTGAATATTTGAATGGAGGTCTGATCATAAATATTAACAAAATGAAAGATTTAAGGTAATCTCAATTTAGGGCATGCCTAATTTTCTCATAAACTCAAGCTTCACAACGTGAAAGGTTATATCTTAATTTTAGTCAACACATGCATATATATAAGTACTATGACGCCCCCAAAATAGGTATACATAATCCATTCTGAGTCGCCAAATACATGATACATAATCTAAATACAAACTTCGTTAATACAACACTACAAAATGTAGCTAAGAGTTTTAACACGTGCGAATATTGTCTGCTAAACAATATCCAAACTCAAATAAGTCTTCATTACAATTATTATCACACTATTTTATAGAATAGTGAGGACTACTATAGCAACCATCTTGGACCATCACTCCATTCCCTGACTAGTCCCAGCTATATTCTCATTTCCTGAAGAGAGCAATGAAAGAAAAGGGTGAGCTCAACTAGCCCAGTAAAGAATATTATGACTAATATAATGTAGAATAAATTATTATTAGTCTTTAACAGTATAACAACTGATAGAATACAATAGACAACAAGTTTTAGATCAACAACTGCAGCGAAATAAGCAATTTATTAGAAGAGTCAAGTAGATCATAATATCTACTATCTTCTATGATTTAAAAGTTTATCATCAACTTTATCACTGAGACTCAGCTCAATAAAAAATTCACATCACTGAATTATCCATGCACTACGGGCCAAGGATATTCGTTATTATCACCAATGTTTATAGTCATGTCAAACAACAATTCATCTTTGCACCCTTGGCCGAAGAGAACCCATGGTCATGATCATACCAACAACTGTCCGTCAATGCACTACGGGCCAATAATGTGACGCCCCCAAAATTAGGTATACATCACCCATCTTGGGTCGTCAGATACATGGTACAGAAAATAAATACAACTAACTAATACAACTATTGTGTACAATACGACAAAACATAACTGTGAGTTTGAAAATAATTAATGTCTACTAGAGACTATACAAACTCAAAAGGACTCCTCATTACAATTATTGTCACACTATTTAATAGAATAGTGAGGACTACTAATGTAACACCCCCCTCCCGAAAAGGAAAGGGACGTCACGTGCAAAGCACAACAAACCTCAAAATAAATAAACAGAGCCCTAACAACCTCAAAATATTAATAGTGGTGATCCATTAATAAAGTAATAAGTACAATTCTTCAAACTGAGTCAAAATAATCAAAACCTAAAATTTAATCCACCTAAATGGTCAAGGGCAAAAATCTCATCCCACAAGCCCTGAATCACCCCTGCAAACCTGCCGGAAGAAAAACACAGCATGAGCCAATTGCCCAGTACGGATATCGATATACAAAAGATATACAACTGATATACAAAAATAACTGAGACAAAATACTGAACAAAGCCTCAAGTGCAAATACGAACGAAAATATAGTATCCAAAGATCTGAATGGAATATATCTGAATCAACGTAATGAATATATCTGAATCAATATAATTGACGAAACCAATAAAAGAATAAAGAAATAACGAACTGAAGTAACTAACTCAATGACTTAAACTGAACAGAAACAAACAAAACTAATACAATAAAATAATAGGCTGAAACAAATGGCTAGGGTTATTTCATACCGAGTGAGCTCAAAAATATATCTTGCCACACAGGCAAGTCAAACTAATGCCACACAGGCAAGTCAAACTAATGCCACACAGGCAAATCAAATGATGCCACACAGGCAACCAAAATAATGCCACACAGGCACATCAAAACAATGCCACACAAGCAATCACACATTGGAGCACGAATCCAAATGTATGCAAATCGGATAGGTGTGTTTGGCACAACATCACAAATCCGCAGAACAGAAAACTAGGGTTAACCCATACGCCTCCCACAACAAAACACCAAATGGCTCATTTACTCCGGAGCCCAAAATGGAGACGCCGTGGACTAATCACACCGCCACGGAAAGTGTCATGTCTCTCGTGCCAAGACGACATGCATGTGGTACCCCCACAGGTGGTTATAGCTCAAGTATACCCTACGGTATATTCTAACAAAAATATCATGTCACAACACATGCGACAAAATATCAACAAAAGGGTTCTATATGTACATGTTGAACCAAATCAAATTATAGTCACAAGGTCTCAAAAAGAAGGTAGCAACATGTACCGCTCTACAATTATCAAAATAAATATTAGACATGATAACCTCATTCAAAGAGTACAAGTACGAGTCCAAAGTGTCAACTCCAAAATGAAATAAATATATCAATTTCACAAGAAACAATTATGTGAAATAATAACAGAAATTCGAAACGAGGAACAAACGAACAAATCAAATTTAACAAAGGTATCGCTGAAAGAGTACAGAATCCGTACCTGATACTTCTAAACTATTTATAGCACACTCCACCAAATGTTACCCTCAAATGCCAACGATATCAAATACGAAACGTTATTCACCACCTAAACATATTCACCTCAAATTAAATATAATCCAACTCATAAACTCCAAATAATTCACAATTCATTCAAGTACATTTAATCATCGCCTTAAATCAATTATTAATACTCCAAAATTTATATTCCAAATATAACTCTTTAAATTCCCTCCGTTCAATATAAATACTTTAATAAAATTTTATTACAATCCAATCATTAAAACATAATACTATTAAATTTCTTTATTAAGAACTTTTACAATTATGTCGGCAAAATTAATTAATTCAAATTAATATATATAACCTTAAGTGATTTTTTTTTATTTATGTACACAATTTCATAGCCAAATATTATAAATATATATATATATATATATATATATATATATATATATATATATATATATATATATAAAACTAATGTAAATTAATCAACACCTGCAGCAGTGCTGCAGGCTTGTACCACGAAACATATATATAAATAATTAAAAATAATGGAATCATGCTAGGATTCTAAGAGTTCATCTGTATACATTCTAATTGAATTAAAGGCGCCATCCAATCCCACCAATTTCAAAAGCAGTCAAGTCTCTCATAATTGTTAAAATATTTAGTATTACTTTTACATAAATCTAATAAGTATTCTCAAGTTGTAGCATACCTGCCAATTAGTCCCTTGTTCGCCGTTTTCTCTCTTCTCTGCAATGCGACTGCGCTTATTCTTTTTCTTTTCTCAGTCAGTTAATAGAGATACGTGAGATAGATTAGGGCTTTACTTATTTATTATTATTTTGTTTTTCTAACTCTCTTAATTATAATAGAATTTTATTATTACCCAAATACAAAATAGACCCAATTAGTATAAAAGTCCAAATTAATGTAATCACATACTTATTATAGTTCACACAAATTAAATACAATTTGACCCAACATAAGAAAAGCCCAATAAAAATATGGATTTAAATATTATTATTATTATTATTATTTTTACTGGGTATTACAACTAATACTATCATCTGGTCCATCACCCCGTTTTTCGACTCGTCCCAGCTATATTCTCATTTCCTGAAGAGAACAGTGAAAGAAAAGGTGTGCTCAACTAGCCCAGTAAGAAATATTATGACTAAGATAATGCAGAATAAATTATTATTAGCCTTCAACAGTGTTAAACTGATAAAATATAACGAACATCAAGTTTAACTGCAGCGGAACAAGCAATCCATTAAAAGAGTCAAGTAGAAAATAAAATCTACTATCTTCTATGATTTAAAAGGTTTTTCAACACTGTTATCGCTGGGACTCAGCTTAATAAAATAATCCACATCATCGAATCACCCCTGCACTACGGCCAAGGATATTCGTATATTCATTAATGGTCATGATCATGCCAACAACTGTCCACATACGGTCATGAGGACTTTTACCACATCATTTATAACATTACGGTCATGATTATACCGAATAATCCCTGGTCATAATCATACCAAGTCCATCTATGCACCACAGGCCATAGATGACTTTCAATATTTTATAAACATAAGGATGATGACAATGATATAAGAATTCAATAAAACAAGTTCAAGAATTAATTTATCCAAGAATTAACAACGTCCAAATTGTCAACATGATACTGCTTTGTGGAGTAAAATTCAAGAATGCTTAGAAGAATATTTTCATGAAAAGATACTGGATGAAACGCAATTATCAAGGATATTCCACAAATTTCATGGAGTATAGAAGTCAAAACTTAACCAACTAAGTATAATAAAGAATGGAATAACAAAAGAAATCACCATGCATGCGATAGACCGCACAGACATGATATTCCAACAGAATGATAAATAATGGAACCAGGTCCGACGTAAAACGCACAGACAGGATATTCCAACAGATTAATAATAAAGACTGAACCAGGTCCGGTGTAAAACACACAGACATGATGTTCCAACAGAATAATAATAAAGACGGAACCAGGTCTGGTGTAAAATACACAGACAGGATGTTCCAACAGAATAATAATAAACGAGAAACCAGGTCTGGTGTAAAACACAGATAGGATGTTCCAATAGAATAATAATAAAGACGGAACCAGGTCCGGTGTAAAACACACAGACAGGATGTTTCAACAAAATAATAAAAGAATGTCACCAAGTATATGGTAGACCGTGTATACATGTTATTCCAACAGAATAATAAGAAATGAAATAACAACAGTTCTCTTAATGAATAAGAAAGAATAACACCCCTTACCGTTTTAAAGAAGAACTGAAATAAGAAAGTAGTTAAGTAGCAGAATACTTTTCTTCTCTCTCTCTCTGTAGTTTCTCTCTCTAGAGTTCAGTGAATTCGTAAGAAATAATGAAGGAATGAGCTGCTATTTATAGAAAAATAGAATGCATAGTAACTAATCTATGAACGGTCTAGATTGATTACTTTAATTTGACGGTCCATATTTAAAGAAATTTTTTTTAAATAAAATATAATATATTCTATTTATAGAATAACTTTAATAAAGTATTCTGTTTTATATAAAAAGATGTTTCTGTTTTATTACGTTAATAATACGAATAAAACAAAACTTCATTATCGCTAAATAATTCATATTATTAACTGACAATAATTGAATCAAATTGAGTGACTTATCACATAAGCATTAATAATCAATACCATGTACTACTATACAACCACACATATTACTGTACTTTTACTACCGAGTAGTTCAATAGTATCAATGGTAAAACTTCCGCCGTTATTTTTAATAAAATATTTTTATCGTTTTCTCAATCCGACAATAATTCCGTTGTGGGGTCCACCAATAATTGTGTCGTTGTACGAATATTCCCTGTTAAAACGAATATTCCCCGACCAATCGAATATTATATAACAACTTGCGTACTTTGCAAAATTTATAAATATTACCCGCAACTATAACATTATATCAAATTAACTCCATAATATTCAAAAATGATATTTATAGAAAATTCATCTTTATTTTTAAAAGTTGGGGTCTTATAACCTCCCCTTCTTATGAAATTTCGCCCTCGAAATTAGGGTACGTACCTCGTATGTCGAAGAGGTAAAGATACCTTGATTTCATTTCAGATTCTAACTCCCAAGTCATTTCCTCAACATCGTGATTTCTCCACAAAATTTTGACTTGAGGTATAACCTTGGAGCGTAGAATATGTTCCTTCTTATCCAAGATTTGAACAGGAACTTCTTCATACGTCAAATCCTCCGTTATTTCGTTCGGTTCTAACTCAATAATGTGGTTCGGGTCTTCCACATATTTACGTAACATGGATATGTGAAAAACGTTATGAACACGAGACATACTTGACGGTAAAGCGAGTCTATAAGCCACAGTTCCTACTCGATCGAGGATTAAAAATGGACCGATGAATCGAGTATTGAGCTTTCCTTTCTTTCCAAATCTCGTAACTCCTTTCCATGGAGCAACACGTAAGAACACATGATCTCCTATATCAAATTTCACGTCCTTTCGATGAAGATCAGCATAACTGTTTTGTCGGTCTTGTGAGGTTTTTATACGTTGTCGGATCGTTTGAATCTTTTCTGTAGTCATACGTACCAACTCCGGTCCCAACAACGTTGCTTCACCTACCTCATCCCAGCATACTGGAGAACGATATTTTCTTCCATACAATGCTTCGAATGGAGCCATGTCAATACTTGCTTGATAACTGTTGTTGTAGGAAAACTCACCAATGGTAAGAACTTGTCCCAACTTCCCTTGAAATTAAGGACACAGAGTCTTAATAGATATTCAAGAGTTTGAATAGTCCTCTCTGATTATCCGTCAGTCTGAGGATGATATGCCGAACTAAATTATAAATCTGTGCCCATAGCTTTTTGTAAACTAACCCAAAATCGTGAAGTGAATCTTGGGTCTCGATCAGAAACTATGGATACTGGCATACCATGCAGTCTTACAATCTCTTTTATGTGCATACGAGCAAGACGTTCAAGTGTATAAGTTTCTCGTATCGGTAAGAAATGAGCAGACTTGGTCAATCTATCAATAATGACCCAAATCACATCTATACCTTGAGAAACCTTAGGAAGACTGGTAACGAAATCCATGGTAATGTGCTCCCACTTCCATTCTGGAATTTCAAGTGGTTGCAATGGACCTTTTGGTACTTGATGCTCCGCTTTGACTCGTTGACAAGTTAGACACCTTGAGATAAACAACGCTATCTCTCTCTTCATATTGCTCCACCAAAATGTATGACGAAGATCATGATACATTTTGGTACTTCCAGGATGGATTGCAAATGGTGTGTTGTGCGCCTCCATCATGATTTCATACTTTAAATCAGGGTTGTTAGGAACACAAAGTCTGGAGTTGACTCGAAGTATTCCTTCTTCATCGATTCTTGCTTCCGGCATAGCACCTTCTTGTACTTTCTTCCTCATACGCATCAGCTCTAGGTCTGTAGCTTGAGCAGCTTTAACTTTATCGATTAAAGTTGGTTCTACTCGTATATTCGCCATCATCACATGGGTCCCTAGAGTCTTTAACTCTATCTCCATCCTTGGCAAGTCACACAAAATGGGCCTTTGTGTTGACAATATCGCACTCGTACTTGCATATGATCTTCTACTCAATGCGTCAGCTACCACGTTCGCTTTTCCAGGATGGTATTGAATGGTATGATCATAATCTTTCAACAGTTCAAGCCAACGTCGTTGTCGCATGTTGAGTTCCTTTTGAGTGAAGAAATATTTGAGGCTTTTATGATCCGTAAAGATCTCCACCTTCTCCCCATACAAGTAATGCCTCCAAATTTTAAGTGCAAAGACAACAGCTGCCAACTCTAGATCATGAGTAGGATAATTTCTCTCATATTCCTTGAGTTGTCTTGATGCATAGGCTATGACTTTTCCATGTTGCATGAAAACGCATTCCAACCCTTTGCTCGAAGCATTACTGTAGATGACAAATCCCTCCGAGCCAGATGGTATTATTAGAACAGGTGCTGAAATGAGTCTCCTCTTGAGTTCTTGAAAACTCTTCTCACATTCTTCGCTCCAACCGAACTTTGTATCTTTCCGAGTCAGCTGAGTTAATGGAGTAGCGATTCGAGAAAATCCTTCCACGAATCTCCGATAATAACCAGCTAAACCAAGAAAGCTACGTACTTCGGTCACTGATTTAGGTTTCTCCCAGCTTTGAATAGCTTCAATCTTTGCCGGGTCAACAGATATTCCACGACTTGATACTACGTGCCCAAGGAATGCTACCTCCTCCAGCTAGAACTCGCACTTCTTCAACTTGGCATAAAGCTTGTATTCACGAAGCTTTTGGAGTACCAGCCTCAAGTGTTGCTCATGATCTTCACGTCTTTTGGAATAAATAAGGATGTCATCAATAAAGACGACCACAAAGTGATCCTAATATTCCTTGAATACCCGGTTCATCATATCCATGAAGGCAGCAGGAGCATTAGTCAATCCAAAGGACATGACTAGGAATTCATAATGCCCGTACCGAGTTCTGAAAGCCGTCTTTGGAATATCCTCAGTTCTAACCTTCAGCTGATGATATCCAGAACGAAGATCGATCTTTGAAAAGAATTGTGCTCCTTGCAACTGGTCAAACAGGTCATCAATACTTGGCAATGGGTACCTATTTTTGATGGTGACATGATTCAACTCCCGATAATTAATAAAGTCGCATACTTCCATCTTTCTTCTTCACGAATAGAACAGGAGCACCCCAAGGAGAAGTACTAGGACGAATAAAGCCAATGTCTAACAATTCCTGCAGTTGGATCTTTAACTCCTGAAGTTCAATAGGAGCCATTCGATATGGGGCTTTGGAAATGGGTTTTATACCGGGTTCAAGGTCGATACAAAATTCAATTTCACGCTCTGGGGGTAGGCCAGGAAGTTCTTCAGGGAATACGTCAGGGAATTTATTAACAATAAAAATATCATTCAAAACTGACGTATTTTTGTTTAGATCCGTGACATGAGCTAAGAAAGCTTGACATCCATTTTTCAATAAACGAATAGTTTTATGGCTTGAGATGACAGCGATTGATTTTAATGATTTGGTTGCTTGAATTCGCATAATAGGTCGATTAGGAATATGAAAGCTAACAACCTTACGAAAACAATCAATTTTTGTATGATGAGTAGTTAACCAATCAATCCCTAGAATCACGTCAAATGCAAGTATTTTTAATGAAATAAGATCGACAGGTAAAGTGTGGGTACCAACTTGAACCAAACAAGACTTATAAACCGTGGATGTAATGAAGGTTTCTCCCAATGAAGTTTCAACAGATAAGTCAAAGTCTAATTTCTCCGAAGTCAAATTTAATCGATGAGCGCACGTAGGAGAAATAAAAGAATGGGTAGAACCGGTATCAAATAAAGTATAGACTTCGTTAGAGTTTATGATAAGCTTATCCGTGATGACCTCATTCGGGTTCCTTGCTTTTTGGGAGGTCACAACAAACGTTCTCCCTTGCACTACCGATTTTGACTTTTCTGGGACGGCCTTTGGTGTCTCCATCCTGGCTGAACTTGTTTTTGGTAAATGACAAAATCGAGCTAAATGACCTTCTCTTCTACAATTATAACATGCTTTAGACGGCATCGCGCAGTTTGGACTGATGTGCCCCTCCCCTCCGCATTTAAAACATATGATAGGTGGTCGTTCTCCTTCCTTAACAACGGGTGTTGGTGCTGACGTCTTTCCATCATTGTTGAATCTCTTCTTCTTGAAATGACCATTCTTATTCTTTTGGCCCTGATTACCACCGAAGTGGTTACCATTTCTGGCTTGTTGATTCCCTCCACGCTTGTTGTCACCGCTTCGATGACTGCTCTCAGTGGTATTATCATTTTGCCGACTGCTCTCTTTTGGTTGCGTTGACTCGTTATTGCGCTCCACTAACTGAGCCCTATTCACAACATCTGAATACAAACACAGTTTATGAGAAATAAGATGTTGACGTATCTCAGGTTTTAAAACTCGCAAAAATATTCGCGTCATTCGCTCTTCATTATCCACCAAGTGGGACGCAAACCGGGACAACTCAGGAAATTTAGCCTCATACTGCGACACGGTCATATTATTCTGCTCCAATTTGATGAACTCCACCTCCTTCATGTGACGAATACTTTCGGGAAAGTATTTGTCATTTAACAGCTCTTGGAACTTCTCCCAAGACATCTTCAGTGCGGTAGGTTGAGTACGCTTAATCAATTCCCACCAGTAATCTGCCTCTCCTCGCAACATAAAGGTGGCAAAGGGAACCTTTTGCTCTTCGGAGCATCCCAAGATATCAAATATCTTGGTGATCTGCTTTATCTATGTTTCTGCTATAAGTGGTTTTGACTCTCCCTTAAACTCCGGTGGTCCCAGCTCCTTGAACTGTTTAGCGGTGACCGTCCGAGAGTTTTCAGTGTTTCCACCTACATTTTGGACAGGAGCCGCTCTCGCCTGCTGTTGCATGAACTGCATAAAGCTTCTGAACATTCCATCATTTATCATCTGGTCAGTGTTATTGTTTGCATGAGGATTGTCACCTTCCTGATACACATTATCCTGATTATTGATATTTGGTGAATCAACAGTAGCCTGTGCTCCATTGCTATTCTCAACATTCTCAGATGCCATTTTCAGATACTGCCACAAAATAAAAGTTAATTGATATGTCATATATTATCCTTATATTCTGACCGACCAATTAAATACCATGCAAATAAACTTAGGTAGGTCATACTAGTGAAGGAATTCCCCGTCTCTCGCCTCCTAGTTCTATTCTCACATCTTAGCCAGGGATCATATCCCTAAGCTCTGATATCAACTATGACGCCCCCAAAATTAGGTATACATCACCCATCTTGGGTCGTCAGATACATGGTACAGAAAACAAATACAACTTGCTAATACAACTGTTGTGTACAATACGACAAAACATAACTGTGAGTTTAAAAACAATTATTGTCTACTAGAGACTATACAAACTCAAAAGAACTCCTCATTACAATTATTGTCACACTATTTAATAGAATAGTGAGGACTACTAATACTATCATCTGGTCCATCACTCCGTTCCCCGACTCGTCCCAGCTATATTCTCATTTCCTGAAGAGAACAGTGAAAGAAAGGGTGAGCTCAACTAGCCCAGTAAGAAATAGTATGACTAAGATAATGCAGAATAAATTATCATTAGCCTTCAACAGTGTTAAACTGATAAAATATAACGAACATCAAGTTTAACTGCAGCGGAACAAACAATCCATTAAAAGAGTCAAGTAGAAAATAAAATCTGCTATCTTCTATGATTTAAAAGGTTTTTCAACACTGTTATCGCTGGGACTCAGCTTAATAAAATAATCCACATCATCGAATCACCCCTGCACTACGGCCAAGGATATTCGTGTATTCATTAATGGTCATGATCATGCCAACAACTGTCCATCAATGCACTACGGGCCAATAATGACTTTTACCACATCATTTGTAACATTAATGTCATGATTATACCGAATAATCCCTGGTCATAATCATACCAAGTCCATCTATGCACTACAGGCCATAGTTGACTTTCAACATTTTATAAACATGAGGATGATGGAAATGATATAAGAATTCAATAAAATAAGTTTAAGAATTAATTTATCCAAGAATTAACAACGTCCAAATTGTCAACATGATACTGCTTTGTGGAGTAAAATTTAAGAATGCTTAGAAGAATATTTTCATGAAAAGATACTGGATGAAACGCAATTATCAAGGATATTCCACAAATTTCATGGAGTATAGAAGTCAAAACTTAACCAACTGAGTATAATAAAGAATGGAATAACAAAAGAAATCACCATGCATACGATAAACCGCACAGACAGGTTATTCCAATAGAATAATAAATAATGGAACCAGGTCCGGCGTAAAATGCACAGACAGGATATTCTAACAGAATAATAATAAAGACGGAACCAGGTCTGGTGTAAAACACACAGACAGGATGTTCCAACAGAATAATAATAAAGACGGAACTAGGTCTGGTGTAAAACACACAGACAGGATGTTCCAACAGAATAATAATAAAGACGGAACCAGGTCCGGTGTAAAACACACAGACAGGATGTTCCAACAGAATAATAGAAGAATGTCACCAAGTATATGGTAGACCGCGTATACAGGTTATTCCAACAGAATAATAAGAAATGGAATAAAAATAGTTCTCTTCATGAATAAGAAAGAATAACACCCCTTACCGTTTTAAAGAAGAACTGAAATAAGAAAGTAGTTAAGTAGCAGAATACTTTTCTTCTCTCTCTCTATAGTTTCTCTCTCTAGAGTTCAGTGAATCCGTAAGAAATAATGAAGGAATGAGCTGCTATTTATAAAAAAATAGAATGCATAGTAACTAATCCATGAACGGTCCAGATTGATTACTTTAATCTGACGGTCCATATTTAAAGAAAATTCTTTTAAATAAAATATAATATATTCTATTTATAGAATAACTTTAATAAAGTATTCTGTTTTATATAAAAAGATGTTTCTGTTTTATTACGTTAATAATACGAATAAAACTAAACTTCATTATCGCTAAATAATTCATATTATTAACTGACAATAATTGAATCAAACTGAGTGACTTATCACATAAGCATTAATAATCAATACCGTGTGCTACTATGCAACCACACGTATTACTGTACTTTTACTACCGAGTAGTTCAACAGTATCAATGGTAAAACTTCCGCCGTTATTTTTAATAAAATATTTTTGTCGTTTTCTCAATCCGACAATAATTCCGTTGTGGGGTCCACCAATAATTGTGCCGTTGTACGAATATTCCCTGTTAAAACGAATATTCCCCGACCAATCGAATATTATATAACAACTTGCGTACTTTGCAAAATTTATAAATATTACCCGCAACTATAACATTATATCAAATTAACTCCATAATATTCAAAAATGATATTTATAAAAAATTCATCTTTGTTTATAAAAGTTGGGGTCTTACAAATAAGGATTTTTACCACATCATTTGTAACATTACAGGTCATGATTATACCAATACATAGTCATAATCATACCAATCAACAGTCTATCTATGCACTACGGGCCAAAGATCACTTTCATCACAATATAAGTATGAGGATGATGACAATGATATAAGCATCAATCAAACGAAATCAATTATAAATATTAAAAACTTTAAATTTATCCAGAGTTAAAAAATATGTCCAAATTGCTAACATGATAACTGTTTTGTGGAGTAAAATTCAAGAATCATATTTTATCAAAAATAATTTGGACAAAAAAAAATTAATTTTTGTCATGAATAGTATCCCGAGAGAATAGTACCCGAGTGAATAGTACCCCGACATGAAAAGATCAAAATTTAGCAAGAATGTTCAGAAAAATATCCTTGTGAAACGATACTAGATGAATCACAAATTTTAAGAATATTCTATTATTTTCAAGGAGTATAGAAGCAATACTTAACAAAATGAGTGTAGAATTCAGAATCTGGAATGAAATAATATTACTTACATACTACAGAGTATGGAAGAAAATATTATTTCTTACGACTATTGAACAAAAATAATATCCCTTACAACTGTTGAACGAATATAATATTCCTTACGAATATTAAAGAAGATAATATTCCTTACGAATATTGAACGAAAATAATATTCCTTACGAATATTGAACGAAAATAAAATTCCTTACGAATACGAAAAATAATATCGTAAGCGAATATTAAATAAATAATACCCCTTACCTTAAAAAGAGAGCAATTCTGACTGGTATAGCGGAGATATTATTGAAGAAAACTTGTACTATTTTCTACACTCAAAGGTTCTTTAAACTCTAAAGAAATACACTCAATATTATAGAAGAAGAATTCTCTGATTCTGATGTGATTTTTATTTCTAAACTGAGCATCCTTTTTATAGGAGAATGGTAGGGAACTATTTTAAGAAAAAAATATCACAAACCAACAGTTCATTCACGGGCGAATTCGGTCGATTGAAAATTTTGATTTTACTATGCAGCACTATTCACACACTATACAGTACTATGCAACACTATACAATACAATGCAAATAAAATATAATATATTCTATTTTACATAAAAAATAAAACTTTATATATATATATATATATATATATATAGTAATAAAATAAAACTGAGATAACCTTCTACCGACGATTTTAAAAAATGGATAAGTGGGAGTCTATATAATACGCCAAACTTACAACAAATACTTCATAATTTTTTTTTCTATTTATTTCAATTCACTTGATTTCACTAAACACATTTTTGATAATATTTATTCATCATTAATATTATAATTCACAATATTAACAATCAGATCATTCTCACGAAAGAGGGGATTTTTCGATAAGGGTTTCTCCTTATTGGCGCGTAATTAGATGACCAAA
The DNA here is from genome assembly GCA_016801055.1 of Panax notoginseng. NCBI lineage: Eukaryota > Viridiplantae > Streptophyta > Magnoliopsida > Apiales > Araliaceae > Panax > Panax notoginseng. The sequence continues at coordinate 220,702,760 of CM029012.1, read as the reverse complement.
CCCCTTTCTTCGACAAAATTTTCTAGACATCGTCAATAATGCAATTAATAATATAAATAACTTTATCATCTCAATTATTGATTTAATAATATAAAATATTGTGACAATAATTGAATCAATAACGTGAGATACTATGCAACAATTATTATGACAATAATTGAATAAAACTGAGTGACTTCTCACGTAAGCATTAATAATCAAAGATATTGTACAATACTGTGTACTACAGTGCAACCACGCGTATTATTGTACTTTTATCACCGAATAATTCAACAGTTAAAGGTAAAACTTTTGCTGTTATTTTTATATAAATTATTTCTGTCGTTTTCTAACTCCGAAAGTAATTCTGTTGTGGGGTCGTCCACCAATGATTGTGCCAACGTATGAATATTTCCTGATAAAATTAATATTCTCTGACCAATCGAATATTTTATGACAACTTGCTTACTTTGTAAAATTTGAAAATATTACCCACAACTATAACATTATGTCAAATCCACACTTTATTATTCAAAAAGATATTTCGAGAAAATTAAATCTTTATTCATAAAAGTTGGAGTCTTACAAGTATTCGTTCAAAAATTAGAAATGCGTTTTCACACCCATAACTTTTAAGGAAAAATTATTTTTTCAAACTTTAACATAACAAGAAATATAGTATTAATTGTCTGATACCAATCAACCAACTAAGTGTAAAAATAACGACATGCCAGAAACTTCATGTCACTTCACAATATTAAAATATAGTAAAAAAAATTTAATCCTGGACGAACAAAAAAAAGAAAAATATACCTAGTTTTGGAAAACTAGATAGCTAATTAAGACATGTCTAAAAACTAGAATTTATCTAGAAAGTAATGGATGGAGCACAACTCCAAGGAATTGTCTTCCCTGATCATGAATACAACAGGAACTTCAATACTTGATTTTTGGATCATATTGGAGATTTGAACCAAGTCAGTATGCGGAGTCCCATCGAGCTCGCTCTGATCCATCATTCCCAAAAGGAAATGTCAGTCCGAGTTACACCATATATGCATCACCTTGGCAGGTTCTAAATCATATGAGAATTAAAATTTTGGAATCCGAATTGTCCTAAGTTTTACAGGCTCAAGCTCAAATTGCTGATGTATAAATTAACCCCTTCACACCATTTCTTTCCTCTGGCCCGGAATTAGCTAGGAAAATGTACGTACATGGAAAATTTGCTTGTACGGGAGCTTGAGAAGTTTGTAATCTTCATGGGAACTGTACGTAATGATAACTTTCCCATGTCTCAGAACTAAGAGGTAAAAAAACTGCTTGTTTTGGGTCTTTGATTTGTTCTTTGAAGTAGAGTGCATGCATTTGCAAGTATGAACTTTGTTTCACTACTTAGATGCCGTGGGTATCACTAATTAATGACCAATCATTAATTAATAATAGATTTTGCCACCCATGAGTTCACCTCATTAATCACTTAATCAACTTGCATATATATATATATATATATATATATATATATATATATATATATATATATATATATATATATATATATATATATATATAGTCTGCTTTTCCAAAGAATTGGAAGCAGCGAACTAAGAACGAACCGGCTATAACGACGATTTTTTCCGTCACTATAGTATAGAAAGTCAGTTTTTTATGTTATAGCGACGGAAAAAACCGTCGTTATAGCCAATTCGCTTTTAGTTCGTTGGAGAGAGCCGGGCTATATATATATAGTCCGGATTCAGTCCGGGATCCCGGACTCTATAAAATACGGACCTTTTTTTTTTTTGCTTTTTTTTTTTGAAACAACTAAAAAAAAAATTATGGAATTGAAATTTTTTCATAATACAGTGTTTTGGGTGTGATTTGGGTACGTATAACAAAACATGGTGATACTGTCTGTGCAGACTGTACCACCACTTTTTGGTATAGGTATTCAAAACACGTCCAAAACATTGTATTATGGAAAAATTTCAGTTCCATAAAATATTAAATATTTTTTTTAGTTATTTAAAAAAAAAGCAAAAAAAAAAGGTTCGGATTTTAAGAAAATCCGGACTCCCGGACTTGATTGGCTGTATATATATATATATATATATATATATATATATATATATATATATATATATATATATATGTTCTCATCCGTTACAACCGATTGTCACGACACTATTTCAACAATTAACTCCTCAACCGTTGATCATGGTAATAAAGAGTTGAGATATGTGTCAATTTAATCTCTACCACCATACCTTGTAACGGCAGTGTAATATTCCTTTAATGACACGATATATTACCAAAATGTCTTCATATTTTAACTTGCTCTGCCGCTAGATGTTATTGTCCAACGTGGTTTAATACGGTGAATGAGGCAATCCTACTACCCCTATGTAAAGAATGACACATACTTACATACATTCTACCATATTTTTTACCAAAATTATTACATATATCACTTAAATAAAATCACATTCCATGCGTTCTAAATTAATGGTATTTTTTTAATCTTATTTTAAAATTACAAATCTTTAAAATTTTAAAATAAAATAATATGAAAATTTTAATATACTATTATGAGAATTAAAAAAAATTAATATGATACTATCCTAAAGCCTGAATAAAGATCATAAAAGTACATATCTTGCATTTTTTTAATTCAAAAAATTCTTGAAAAAAAGAGTAGATTTTTGTACAAATAAAAATAAAAAAGTTTTTGGAGCTTAACTAATTACCAAATATTTGAAGTTGAGTTATATTTGACTTAGAACACACGGATTTGGGGCATCACAATAATTATTCAATTCATTTGACAATTATTATGTTCAATTATAACATATAAATATAATTAAAGTGTGTGATTTGATAAAATTTCAAATTTAAATAAATTTAACATAGTTAGCACATTAAACTCGTAAGGAAATTTAACATAGTTCTCCAATGCAATATTTTTATTTTGCCTTCAAGGATAATTGACATATGATACATAATTATAAGGGTTTGGAGAAGAGGTAGAAAGGAGAAAAAAATGTAACAACTAATGGTTAGAAGGTTCAGTGGCGAAGCTAAGATTTTTATTTAGTGGGCTCAAAATATTGTGATGCTATAAATAATTTCGCGGGAGTTTGAGAGCAGTGCCACCAAGCTAATTTTTTTAGATAATTTTGTACTTTATGGCCGATTGCATATGTAAAACATGTTTTTGATTACAATATTATTAATATAACAAGTAATAACATTATATATATATATATATATATATATATATATATATATATATATATATATACACACACACACACACACACACCCCTTAATGACCTCTAATACGTTTTTCTAATCACAAATGTGTTAATAAATATTTAAATTTCTTATGTAATAAAAATAATATAAATTAGATCATTATTTATTTTAAAAATATTAGAGTAAGATGCATACATCAAAGAGTAGAAGTAATGTGGAATTGAGAAAGTTATAAAAAATTTAATTTGACCCCGTATATTAAAAAAATTTATAAAATTTTAGTGGGGTCAATTTATTCATTACATTTAAATTTCTTCTAAAAAATTATTTTATAATATATGATAAATTTAAAAAAAAATGTAATGAATAAATTGACCCCACTGAAATTTTATAAATTTTTTAATGTACGGGGTCAAATTGAATTTTTAAAACTTTCTCAATTTCATATTTACTTCTATTCCTTGATGTATGCATCTTCCTCTAATATTTTAAAAATAAATAATAATTTAATTTATATTATTTTTATAACATAATAAATTTAAATATTTATTAATAAATTTGTGATTAGAAAAATGTATTAGGGGTCAATAAGGGTGTGTGTGTGTGTGTGTATATATATATATATATATATATATATATATATATATATATATACACACACACACACACACGGTCCGGATTTTAAGCTCATTTATATCTAGCTCACCTTGCTCACCCCCCTTTAGCGACGGACTGGGCGACGATTCGGTCCGTCGTTATATGTAGAATCGTCGTTATAGTTTTTAGCGACGGACAACATATAGCGACGGTTCTACATATAACGACGGACCGAATCGTCGCTCGGTCCGTCGCTAAAGTGGGTAAGCAAGGTGAGCTAGATAAGAGGTAAGTTTAAGATCCGGACTGTATATATATATATATATATATATATATATATATATATATATATATATATATATATATATATATATGCTATTACTTGTTATATTAATAATATTGTAATCAAGTACATGTTTTACATATGCAATCGGTCAAAAAGTACAAAATTATCTAAAAAAAATTGGCTTGAGGCACTGCTCTCAAACTTCCGCCAAATTATTTATAGCATCACAATATTTTGATCCCACTGAATAAAAATCCTGGCTTCGCCACTGGCCCTTCTAACCATTAATTGTAACGTTTTTTTCTCCTTTAATTAAAAAATGGTCATTTGTGATGGCCAAAATCCGTCACAAAAAGTAGAAAAATTATCACGAAAGGTTTACGTGATGGCTTTAAGCATCACAATGGTCGTCTTGTATACGTCCATCATGAAATGTTTTACGTGATAGTTTTGGCAATCACGCAAACACTTAGTATTTTTGTGATGATTAATACAATCACATTAACACGTAATCTATTGTGATTGTCAAAGTCATCACAAAAAATAAGACTTTAGAGATTAAAGGTAAGAACGTGAATCTCTATTTAAGTATAATTTATTTAATTGTACTAATTGCATCAAATGATAATTGTAGGATTCGAACCCTCCCCCCATTTGCAAACTAAATAACGAGTATTACCACTACACCAAAGCCCATATCATGATTATAATTTTAAAGCAAAATATAGAAGGAAACATATGTGACTTGACGTACTAAACAAAAGTACTTTCACATAAGATTTGGTGATTGCAATGGCGGTCACAAATACTCTATAATGATAGTAAAATTAGTCATCACTGAGAGCCATCATATATTTTATTGTTTTGTGATGTGTTGAAAATTCCATCACAAAATACCTTTTTTTGTAATTGCAAATAAAAGTCGTCACAAAAATTTATCTTTTTTAATGATTATAATGGCCGTCGTAAAATATTGTTTTCATTATTTCTTATATTAAAATATTAGTGATAGCTTAAATGCAATCACAAAAAGTGTATATCTATAAGTGATGACTTAGTGCTTCACAAAAAGAAAAATTATTTTGTGTGAAAAACTTGGTGTGATTGACATGACCATCACAATTATAATACATTGATGACAAGATTAATCATCACTAAGAGCAATCATATATACTATTATTTTGTGACTGCTTAAAAAGTCCATCACAAATTACTATATTTTGTGATTATTTTTAAAAAATTGTCACAAAATTCCATCACACATGCTTGTTTTTCTAGTAGTAATTTCTACCTCTTCTCCAAACCCTTCTAATTATGTATCATATGTCAATTCTCCCCGAAGGCAAAATAAAAATATTGCATTAGAGAAGTATGTTAAATTTCCTTGTGAGTTTAATGTGCTAAGTATGTTAAATTTATTTAAACTTTAAATTTTGTTGTCAAAATTACAAACTTTAATTATATTATATTTGAACATAATAATTGTCAAATGAATTGAATAATTATTGTGATGCCCCCAAATCTGTGTGTTCTAAGTTAAATATAAATCAACTTCAAATATTTGATGATTGGTTAAGCTTTAAAAACTTTTTTATTTTTATTTGTACAAAAATCTACTCTTTTTCCAAGAATTTTTTGAATTTTAAAAAAAATGCAATATATGTACTTTTATGATCTTTATTCAGGCTTTGGGATAATATCATATATTTTTTTAATTCTCATAATAATATATTAAATGTTTCATATTATTTTATTTTAAAAATTTTAAGATTTGTAATTTTAAAATAAGATAAAAAAAATACCATTAATTTTAGAACGCATGGAATGTGATATTATTTAAGTGATATATGTAATAAATTTGGTACAAAATATGGTAGCATGTATGTCAGTATGTGTCATTCTTTACATATGAGTAGTAGTATTGTCTCATTCACCTTATTAAGCCACATTGGACAATAGCATCATAGCAAGCATGAATTGAAACTAAAATTACCTACACAGCGCAAGTTAGAATATGAGAACATTATGGTAATTTGTCTAGTCACTAATGGAATACTGGAACCGTCGCTATAGCCGGTTCACTCCCTCCAATCGCTGAAGAGATCTGGGCTATATATATATATATATATATATATATATATATATATATATAGCCCTGTCCGGATTTTAAACCTGTTCGGGCTTCTGAACAGGATCTGCCTATATATATATATATATATATATATATATATATATATATATATATATACGGAGAGTTTCAAAAGCGAACCTTAAAAAGCGAACCAAAGACGAACAGTCGTTTTTGATGTCTATGGCGACGGTTCGACCCGTCGCCAAAGACTACATGGCTATGGCGACGGATCGAACCGTCGCCATAGACACCAAAGACGACGGTTCGTCTTTGGTTCGCTCTTTAAGGTTCGCTTTAGAGACGGACCGTATATATGTATGTGTATATATATATATATATATATATATATATATATATATATATATATATATATATAGGTGGATCCTGTCTGGGAGCCCGGACAGGTTTAAAATCCGGACATTTTTTTTTTTGCTTTTTGTTTAAAACAACTAAAAAAATAATAATTATGGAACATGTCTGTACAGTCAAAACATGTTTTGTTATATGTATCCAAATCACACCAAAAACACTGTATTATGTAAAAATTCAAGTTCCATAATTTTTTATTTTTTAGTTGTTTTAAAATAAAAAAAGCAAAAAAAAAAGGTCCAGATTTTTGTCAAGTCCGGGAGTCCGGACATGATCCGGTCTGTAAATATATATATATATATATATATATAAAATAGAGCGGCTCAAATCCCAAGGATTCAACATCCAATGACCTCAAATCAATTTAGGCTTCAACATCCAACCATCTAAAATCATTTGGGGCTTCAACATCAGACGGCTAAGATTTTATCTCTCAAAAATTCAAACCCACATCCATCAATATGATATTCGGTCCAATTATGCTTTCCAATTTTAGAATTAAAAATATATTAGAAATTAACTAGATTAACTTATTCAATAATATATTAAAAATATATTAGCATATCTAGCAGAAATTTAAAAATATATTTTTAAATAAGTTAACTTATAAGAATATGATATTCGGTTTGATTATGATTTCAAAATTAACTTATTTAATGATATGCTTTGAACAATAATGATTTAATTGAACAAAAGGCAAATATAGTATAAGTATATATAAATATATAATACTAGATGTGTCACGTGCCTCCGGCACTACATGGATGGTGGGATTTATTCCAAACTTTGAACGACCCAGATGATTTATTAGGGTGAGCAGAAAATTTAAAATCAGTTGTATTTTGTTAGATAGATATCCATGTCTAGGTGGCAACAATTTTCTTAGTTCATGCTTCATCAATACGGATCACAACAGTCGCAAAAAGTCATTATATACTTACATTCATTCTTTTTTTAATTATTAATGTTTCAAGAGTAACTATATAGAAATTAAGAATTGTAATTAATGATTTGTTTTATTGATTAAATTTAGTATAAAATTTATTAAAAAGCGTAGAGAGAAAAATAATAGTATTTAATTATAAGACCTAATATATATGGAAAATTATTCTTTTTTAATTAAGATAATATGAAAAATTAAGTAATTTTTTTTAAATCTATAAACAACATAATTAAAAAGGAACCAAAAAAAGGAGATAAATTAAATATAACTAAGGGAGGATTACAGTGAAAGAATAGGAAACCAACCGCTATATTAATATGTGGGGGATTACAGACTGTAATCATCTGTATGATAATCTCTAATATTTAAAACAGAGCGGCTTCAACATCTAATGACCTCAATTAAAACTTCATCATCTAACGGTTAGTAAGAAATATAAATATCAGATAGCTAATACAGATGAAAATAATTAAAATAATAATAATCCAAGATCATTATTGACTTTTAAAAATCAATTTGACACATTTTTAAATTTAAAATTGAAATTATTTATCAACAATTACTAAAAAATAAATTTTGCCATTAGTTATACTTTTTACATAATTTATAAATTTTATCATTGTATACAATAAAATTAGAAGGATTTATGTCAATTTTAAGTTTGGAAATGTATCAAGTTGAATATCTATAATATAAAACAATGTGGCTCAAATCCCAAGGCTTCAACATGCAACGATCTAAAATTATTTAGGGCTTCAACATCTGACGGCCAAGAATTTATCTTTCAAAAATTCAAACCCACATCCATCATCTCACTCTCTCACTCTCGGTTCTCCCTCTACACCCACAAGCTAGGGTTTCTTCACCTCTTTGTCTCTACTTCTTTTGTTTCAATGGCTAATACAAGGGGTGGGTATCTCTTCAACACCGGACGGTAACCGGCTTGCTGGGAAAACATCTTAGTCACTCGCCAGAAAGAGGAATCAACCGAGGATCGCGAAGAAGAATCGACAGCAGCCACACCACACGCCACGGCAACACACGTTCTCTCTACATCTATATTTTTCTATCTCCTCAACATATTTTACACATGGCCGCCACGGCAGACCCTTATGGCGTCCCTTATTCGACTCAGTCCTCTTCTTATCCATCCTTATAGCCTTCCCTCTTCTTTTTATTTCCTCACCAAATCCAACTCCCCCTTCTCTCTCTCTCAATCTCTCAAACCTTCATGGTTTTCTTGTACCACTTAACTTTACTAAAACCCCATTTCTTATTTTATCATTAATTGATTACCCATTTCAAGATCTGCTTCGTCTTCTTCTTGGAGGGTAGAATCTAGTTTATTTTATTTTTTTAAAATTTTTTTGGGTGAAATAGGAAGCAAATGGAGGAAAGTTAAGCTCGCACTTGGGTTAAATCTCTATGTTTATGTGCCGCCGGGTGGAACTGAAGATGGCTTACCGCCGGTGTCAGAGAAATGTTCCGATGCTGCTTTGCTTTTGTCGTTGGTTTCTCCGGGGAGTTGGTTCTTGGGTGCTGTTTGGTTGTCAAAAAGCTTCAGTAGATCATCTGAAAGTAGTATGCATACAAGCCAATCATATATGATGATAAAGCATATACTTTGTAATCAATCTTATTTATTTATTAATAAAAGAATTATTTATTAAAGGCATTTTATTATCTACATGGTGCTGTTTTAATAATATGTGATAAACCCATAATTTTAAGCAATGCTTTTAGAATCATGACGAGATCATGCTAATGAGATCTAAATTCTTAGATAACTTAAAACTAAAATATTCCCAAACAATGGATTACTAGAAAGGGGATTAGTGAATCCTGATAGATTGGTACGTACGTTGTTTGCTAATTGGATGAGGATGATTGATCTCATGATCATTTGTGTGGAGACACTAAAATAAGTATGTAGGTGCTTATTAGAGAATAAGTTCACTGAACGTGACTCGCTAAGGAATACCTAATAGAGTTTTACTTGCCTATCAATAGGAATTCCTGAAGTGATAGTAATACAAATGATCCTTAGACTTGAGATCATCATAGTATCTTATATATAATGAATTACACTTTGACTTATTCCTTAAGACTATTAGAGTATATCAAAGGATATGCTTAGGTGTCATAAGTTATATATGAAGATAGTGAATGATCAATAAAGAATCTATCACTTCTACTAAAAGAAGAGAAATGTCCTATGTGATTCGATAAATGACAACCCAGGAATCCTTGGCCAAGGTGGAATAAAATTAGAAAGTAGTTTCTAATTTACATGCATTAGGAGTTGTGTATTTAGGAATCGAAATACATATAATTAAATAAAATAAGACTTGACAGTAATTCCATGTCTTATATTTAATTGGGACATTGTATGGTGGAAGGATTGAATTGTACGGTAACTATTAACTTAAAGGTTCTTTTATGATTAATGTTGAAATCTATATTATCTAAAAAGTCGTTGAACGCTAGGGAGGCTTATCCCTATTGTAGAATAAATATTATTTATTTAAATAAATTAATCGTTTAATTTATTTATTTAAATAAGATTAGAATTGTTCTAATTAATTTATTCACAACCGGTTTAATATGGAGAACCTAAAGGGTCACACCATAAAAGGAAGAATAATTATTTAAGAAGTTAATGGTATAATCGTAATAATATTTTAAGTATATTTAATTTAATCTATGGTGATAGAATAAATTAAATAGCTTAATATTTATTATTTAATATTTTAGAAATATTAAATATAAATTAATAAGATGAGTCTTATTAATATTATTACAATTATTATTATTTTAATTTCTAAAAGAGTTTAGGAATTAATTTAATATAAGTACTCTCATTTATTTCTAATAGGATTAGGAGGGAAAATTAGTTAAAGGAGTTTAATTAATTATCCCTAATAAGATTAGGGAGCCCATTTAATTAAAAGAGTTTAATTAAATAAATAATACCTTATTTTAATTAAATAGGGTTACCTGATATTTTTATAAGAGGAGTCTTATATCAAATATTAGATATACGTAATTCTAATTGTTAGAGAGTACGCCACCTTTTTCTATAGAGATAGGAAAAACTAGGGTTTGAGCCAATACACACTTCTTCTTGAAAATTCTTCTTCCTTGGTGGATCACCTCTAGAGGCCATACACTTGGGTGGCTAACATTGATCAAAGGAAGGAATCTACCCGGAGATTCAAGAAGATCGCGGATAAGTAGGAGGTGAACTCGTACCTGTGGAAGCTCGCATCTATAAGGGTATGATTCCACAACTTCTTCATTCTTCGTTTTAATTAATAATATGCATAAAGAATGATCTGAGTAATTGGTTTGTGAAAAATTTTAAAATCTGATTTTATTATGCTTCCGCTATTTTTGTAATTTGATTGCTACTTTGATTTTCACAAAACCTTACATCATCAAAGGTTTGTAATTTAATGCCACCTTCACTGTTATTATATGAATTTAATCATAAATGCCAATTAAAACTTTGGACTTGTTTGGTAGCTGAGAAAGTAGAATAAACTAACAGAAATTTGATTGAAAAATTTTGAGTCCTTTCTTTTCCCCTTTTTAGTGGTTATAGTTTTTTGTTCAATTTTCTTATTTTGATAAATGGATTTATGAGTGTTCTTTATTTTTAAAACAATAAATAGAACTGTATTGATTGTTGGGTGTAGTCATTATGTTGATTCTGAAATGGTTGTGTTATGCCTCATTGGGTGAATGTTTGTTTTCTCTGGTGTCTCAAGACATGAAAAAATTTAAGCTTTTTTATCTTGTTATTACTTCTATTGCTCATATTCTTAAGCTAACAAAATTTATGTTTGCTTGATGTTTCTTGTTTTACTGCTACTTCAATTATATCGAGTAATTGGGCCAGCTGGAATCTACCCATTTTTTTGAATTTGTTTGAATACATGTTGTGATTTGAAATTGTAAATTCTTGTTGTTTTCCATCTTTTATATTTTTTGATCTGGGTTGGAGGAGA